>JAQQSZ010003595.1:0-14403 GCA_028646595.1 Phalanger gymnotis
TGACTTCTTAGGGAGGGTGGATGGGAAGGGAAGAGGGGAGAGAATTTGGAACTCAAGGTTTTAAAAAAATAGATGTTCAAAAGTAAAAAAGTTTTTTTTTCCATGCAACTAGAAAATAAGATGCACAGGCAATGGGGCATAGAGATTTATCTTGCCCTACAAGAAAGGAAGGGAAAGGGGGATGGGAGGGGAATGGGGTGACGGAAGGGAGGGCAGACTGGGGAACAGGGCAACCAGAGTGCACGCCATCTTGGAGTGGGGCAGGGGAGGAAATGGGGAGAAAATTTGTAATTTAAACGCCTGTGAAAATCAATGCTGAAAACCAAACATATTAAAAATAAATTAAAAAAAAAAAGAAAACCTCCAATGGGGTCACAGAGTTGAATACAACTGAAGGACTGAGCAACATACAACAACAATAAATAGAATAACAAAGCATGACGTTCTAGAATTCGGGGCTTGCCTGTAATACATTTTTGCTGATTCAGAATGTTTTTCCCACCAGCTCCTCAAAAGAAGTGGCGTTACAGAAATAATAGATTTAGAATCAGATGACCTAGGTTCAAATCCCACATCTGCTTGATTGTAAGCAACTCACATCTGCCCTAGGCCTTAGTTCTCTCAACTATTCTACTAGATGGCCTCTGATGTCCTTCCCAGCTCTAGATCGAGGATCCTGTGAACAGTTTTTAATGTGCCTCAGGGACCTGGTTGCCAAGTAACATTCAAATATTCCTCCTTTTTTAAAGGCAATTCTGTGTCCAACAAAAGCAGAATTCTCAAACAAGAGAACACATCTAGTAGGTCTTCCAGCCAACAAGTCACCATCTTGTTTTCAAAGTATTGAAACTGAACCATTATTCATTCTCCCTGTTGAGGAAATATTCTTTGTTAATGTCGTCTCACTACATCTCAGAGCATCTCCTTCTGCTGAATCGAATAATTCCTCTCCCTCCTTGGAAGTTAAACACTTCAAATATTTATAGGATGTTGCTTGAACAGTCTGAGGCAGATGGATTGTTTTGCTACCTGAGGGACCTCTTCACTTTCCAAAGTTATTGTAAGAGCAAAATCTTTAATCGTTCTCTACTCCTGATTTCTTCAGGTTAAGTATTTGTGGGCAGCAGCACTTTTATCTGACACCTCCACGAACTGCAGCTTCTCTCCTAGTAGCTTATTTTGAGCTTCCTGGTGAGCAAATGAGCTCTACTCAGATGAGGGCAAAAGGGTGCAAAAAATATTCAAAATCGGGTGCTTCAGATGCCCACTCAAACAGAAGACTGATACCTCCAGCAGCCAGACATCAAAGTGTAACCTCAGTTAGCTGGAGTTCTCTAGGTAAGGGGCACAGTGAACTCTCAAGCTTTTTAGGTAGGGTTGAGGTTGGTAATGAACAGGCTCCATCCATATGCAGTCTCTTTACTCCTACCTATAGCCTTAGACTTACACCAAGCCTTAGGATTAATTGACCCCAAAAACAGGGGACAAAGGAAGACCCATAGCTCAGGTATTTAGCATCAAGTTCTTCTTACAGCTGCTCCAACTCTGACCTTGAGACCTGGCTTCAGGAGCTAGGTTTTTACCTTAGCCAGTGGGACCAAATGTCCATCATGTATATGTATATGTATATACACACATACATTTTTATGTACATATCTATATATTATATATATATAGTTAATTTATTTATTTTTAGTTTTCAACATTCACTTCCACAAGTTTTTAATTTTGTCCCCCTCCCCAAGACAGCACACGATCTGACATGGTCTCTACATATACATTCCTATTAAACATATTTTCACATTAGTCATGTTGTATAGAAGAATTAGAACAAATACGAATAACCATGAGAAAGGAAAACACAAAACAAACAAACAAAAAAGGAAAATAGTCTGCTTTGATCTGCATTCAGACTCCGTATTTCTTTTTCTGGATGTGGATGGCATTTTCTATCATGAGTCTTTTGGAATTATTTTAGGTCCTTGCATTGCTGAGAGGAACTAAGTCTATCAAAGTCAGTCATCACACACTGTGGCTGTTACTGCGTTCAATGTTCTCCTGGCTCTGCCCGCTTCACTCATCATCAGTTCATTTAAGTCTTTCCAGGTTTTTCTGAAATCTGCCAGCTCATCATTTCTTATAGCACAATAGTATTCCATTACATTCATTTGCCACACCTTGTTTAGTCATTCCCCAATTGATGGCTATCCCCTCAATTTCCAATTCTTTGCCACCACAAAAAGAGCTGCTATAAATATTTACATGTGGGTCCTTTTCCCTTTTTTTATGATCTCTTTGGGATACAGACCTAATAGTGGTATTGCTGGATGAAAGGGTATGCACAATTTTATAGCTCTTTGGGCATAGTTCTAAATTGCTCTTCAGAATGGTTGGATCGGTTCACAACTCCACCAACAATACACTAATGTTCCAATTTTCCTGTATCTTCTCTAACATTTATACCCTTTTATGTCATATTAGCCAATTTGTGAGGTGGTATCTCAGAGTTGTTTTAATTTGCATTTCTCTAATCAATAGTGATTTAGAGCATTTTTTGATATGACTATAGATAGCTTTAATTTCTTCATCTGAAAACTGCCTATTCATATCCTTTGACCATTTATCAATTGGGGAATGACTTGTATTCTTATAAATTTGACTTGGTTCTCTATATTCTAGAAATGAGGCCTTCATCAGAAACACTGGCTATAAAAAATGTTTCCCAGCTTTCTGCTTTCCTTCTAATCTTGGTTGCATTAGCTTTGTTTGTACAAAAACTTTTTAATGTAATGTAATCAAAACTATCCATTTTGCATTTCATAATGTTCTTTCTCTCTCGTTTGGTCTATTAATTTAAATAATTGCTGCTCCCCTCAAAATACTGGATTAGAAAGTCTTCCTTGAATAAGAATTCCACTAAACTTTCTCTGCACCAGCTCCCCATAGAATAGGCTTTTATGCTTCAAGCAACAACCAGATGCCAACAAGCACTTCATTCCCTAGTCCTCCTAACCAATCAATCCCAGATAATGGTTTCCTTGTGTCCTTAAAAGGAAGCCATTCCATCCTATATAATACAAATTCCCTCATTACAGGTCAAACAGCACACAGATACTTCTGCATGCAGTAAGTATTACATGTACAGAATGCAGAGAAAAAACTATCAAACACAAGTGGAAATCCAGTAATGGAAAGGGGTGTTTTGTTCAGTAGCGAGTCCCAAATACTGGAAGTATTTCAGTAGAGGTCCATGGTCCAGTATACTAGAGAACGAGTTCTTGTATTAAGGAGAGGGATTAGATTCGATAAACTACCATCTAACGCTAAATTCTATTATTCTATGAATGAAATTATCTGAAGCCATATCAACAATAAGGCATTTCCTAAGTCGAATAAATGGATATTTTTTAGACTAACCCCTTCTTTTTCCATTTTACTTGTTCAATGGCCTTTTCTCAGTACTCCTTCTTGACTTCTCTGCAGCACTTAACGATGTTAATCACCCCCTCCTTTTGATTATTCTCTCCTCTCTGGAATTCGTGACACGTCTCTGGCATGGCTCTCCTCCTATTAGGATGGTTTTTCTTTCATCTCCTTTGCAGATTTGACATCCAAGCCCATTCCCCTGTGTGAGAGAAGACTGTCCTGGACCCTCTCTTCTTCTCCTCTCTTTACACTCTATACATTCTCTCTTCATGGTCTTATTGCCTTGCATGGATTTAACTAGCAACTCAAGACAGATTACTCCCCAAGCTATATCCTTAGCTTTCATCTCTCTCTTAATATGCATTTCCAATTGCCTGTTTGAAATCTCCATCTGGATATCCCATAGAGATGTCAAACTCACTAAATTCAAAGCCCAACTCACTCTCTTTCTCCCCAATTCCACCTATCCTAATGTCTCCATTTCTAGGCAAGGGTACCACAATTCTTCCAGGCACATGGTTCACAGTCTAGAGCTATTCCTAACTGTCCACTCATTTCCCATGTCAAATCAGTTACCAATTCCTCCTTAGCTTCAGTTTCATCTGTCCCCTTCTTTCCACTCATAACCCAGCCATCTTAGGTCAGGTCCTTGTGGTCTCTTGCCTGCTCTATTGCAGTAGCCTCTACACCTCAAGCTTCTCCCCTCTTCAGGCTTCCTCCACGCTACCAGCAAAGTGATATTCCTAAAGTGTAGATCTGACTACGTCATTCTTCTGCTTAAGAAGATTCAGTGGCTCCCTTTTGCCTTTAGGATAAAATAGAAATTCTTCCGTGGGCATTTAAAGCCCCTTACAGCCTGGCTCCAGTCTGTCCCTACAGAATAATTATATGTTACTCCCAACTCACACACACACTATTCTTCATACGAGATGGCTTATTTGCTATTCTCCATAAAGAGCGTTCTCCAGCCTTTGCCCAGACTGTCCCCAGTGCCTGGAATGCTCTGTCCCCACCTCCATCTCTTAGAATCCCTAATTCAATTTAATTCAGTTCAAATGCCACTTTCTTTCCTCAATCCTTGAATTCCAAATGCCATCCTGCCCCAGCACTATGTATTTATTTGTCTCACTTTTGTATTATAATCACCAATGCCTATCACGGATCCTGGTATGTAATCGGCACTTCATAAATGCTTAGTCCTGTTCAAAACATAGAGGGCAGCTAGGTGGTGCAGCGGATAGAGTGCCAGGCCTGGAGTCAGGAAGGCTCAATCCTCGGACCTTACTAGCAGTGAGACCCTGGGCATGTCACTTAACCTTATTTGCCTCAGTTTCCTCATATGTAAAATGATCTGGAGAAGGAAATGACAAACAACCCCATTATCTCTGCCAAGAAAACCTCAAATGGAGTCACGAAGAGACACAATTGAACAACTCAAAACATGCCTCAGAAAGATAATCATAACCATGATATCACATTTTCTCTACCTTTCATAAAAATGTAAATTAAGGATCTGCAAATATGGGTGCAATTGGAAGGGAAAGAGAAAGAAATCAGAAGTTTGGAGGATCTGGAGATGGGAGGGGCACTCTCAAGGGATGAAAAGGGAAAGAAGCAATATCCCAACATTCTGGTTTCACAGTTTTGCTGAGGGCAGAGGATAGGTGAAAAAAATAGAGAAAAATATCTCAGTTTGATATAAAGAATGCTTTCCTGACAATTTCAGCTATCCCAAAGTAGAACAGTCTGTTTTGGTGAATTCCTCATCACTGGGGATTTTTAAACAGATGCTGGATGACCACTTGCCTAGGACGTTGTAAAAAGAATTCCCCCTTAGGTGTGGATTAGACTAGATGAAGTCTGAGGTCCCTTCCAGCTCTCAGATTCGGTGGTATTTAATATCTTAGTGAAAGCCGACTACTGTGAATTCCAGCTTCCTCTCAACCAATAACAGCTTGGCTTTTCCTCTTCGCTCCTTCTGGAATGGGCTGCTGCCACCTTTCCTTCCCTGCTGATTGTTCACAGGTGTCTCCCCTTATTTGTTCCCACCTGTTCAGTTTCTCCTAGTGTCCAAACAGCTGTCCCATGTGCCTGTGGGGAAAAGCTCTCAGACTCATTAACACGCACAGTCTCCTGAACAGTTACTACTAAATGTCTTCTGGACACATCCCAAATGTATCACTTTATACCTGTCCAAATGGCTTGCCATCCGCCAAATGATAACTTCCATTTCTCTAGCCTTTAAGGTTTTCAAAATGCTTTCCTCACAACAACTCACTGAGGCAGGGAGTTCAAGGATAATTATCATCTTGGTTGCACATGTGATGAAACCCAGGCTTAGAAGAACTTAATGACTCACCTGTGGTTACATTGCAAAGTAAGTGACAGAGTCAATATCCACACTCAGATCTCCTCCTTCACAACCTACCACCCCCATGGTCCAATCACCAGGTAATATTCTCCTCAGCAAACTTCCCTTCTTTCTATTGATGAGTTCCTCCTGGAGCCTCTGTTTTGGGAAGGGAGGCCATCTGGCTACATTCTCTCTTGGACCTATTCCAGACTTTCTCAAAATTTCAAAACCATTCCCCTACACCAAGTAATCTCATCCCCTCCAGTCCCTTCAGATTCCTTTTGTAGTTTGACTTTCTGCATTAGAATATGAGTTCCTTGAAAGCAAGAACTGGTGGGGGGGGGGGGGGTGTGGTTGTGGGTGTGTGTATTTATATCCTCAATACTTAGTACAGTGCCTAGCATATACTGACCATTTAATATATGATTTTATCTTTCTTCCCTTTTTCTTCTTTCCTTCCCTTCCTTTCTCTTTTTCTCCCTCACTCCCTTCTTCTCCTTCCTCTTTTCCCTTCTTTTTTCCCCTTCTTCTTTGTTCCTCTCTCCCCTCTCTCCTTTTTATCTTTCCTCCCTCTTCCCCTTCCTCCTTTTTCTCCTCTCTCTCTTCTTCCTTCCATTTCTCCCTCATTCTCTTCCTTCTTCAATCCAGTTTGATAATCTTTAGATTGTCTCCTTTTTAAAGGCACCTTCCATAGTTCTTTCTGTGCCCTTCTGCTTCTTGGGCTTTGGCTCTTCTGGTTCCCAGCCCTATACTCTTTTCACTACCACTAACTCCATCCACAGAGTGATGCCTCTCACTACACATTTGGGGAAAAGTAAATCTGGGTCAGGTGTTCAAATGGAGAGCTCAAGGAAGCTCGGGGCAATACTTCACCTAGTTATGCCCTTTCTTAAGTTTTCTCAGCTTCAAAGTTCTCTCTCCCTTTATTCTCCCACTCTCTTTTCAGGGGTTAATCTCTTCTATGGGGAAGAAGGAAAGCTCTTATTAAATTTATTACTGATTGTATACCCTTTCCAGGGCTTTTCCTGCATTAAAAAAGAAGATACTTATTAGAGAAAATGAATCTCTATGTGGAGAAAATTCAGGTATGAGAAAGTGAAGAATTTCAGACAATGGCAGGAAGTATGGAGACAATAAAAGGGAATAGAAAAAGAATAGCATTGACTGGCAAACAGGGGACTTAATATCAAGTCCCAGTTCAGGGTTTTCATTCAGTCAAGCATTTATTTAGTACCTACTATGTGTCAGGCATTATGCTAAGTGCTGGGGTACAAAGACAAAAAGAAACTATTCCTGCCTTCAAGGAGCTTAGAGTTTACATATTCATGGGGTGGTGGGCAGAAATGTACATAGAAAATTAAATATAAAATATATGTAAAATAATTCTGGGATGAGACCTCAGGCAGAAAGGGATGGAATCAAGATAAACTTCCAAAAGGAAATTATGCCCTTTGCATCGAGTTTTAGAGAAACTTAGAATCTATATGGTGGAGGTAAGGAAGGAGTGAATTCCTAGTTTAGGGGACTGTTTTTGTTTGGTTGTGATTTTGTTCAGTTGTTTCAGTCCTGTCTGACTCTTTGTGACCCCATTTTTAGGGTTTTCTTGGCAGAGATAATAGAATTGTTTGCCATTTCCTTCTCCAGCTCATTTTAAAGATGAGGAAACCGAGGCAAACAGGGTTAAGTGATTTGCCTGGGGTTACACAGCTAGTAAATGTCGTAGACCTGATATGAACTCAGGAAGATGAATCTTCCTGAGTAGAGATCCAGTACTCTATGCAATGTACCTTTTTAGCATTCCCTTGCCTATAACTAAGGGGTTAAATGACTTACTCAATTCATATAATCATTATGGAGGCATGACTTAAATTTGGGTCTTACTGACTCAAAGACCAGTGCTCTATCTGTTCTACTACAATATAGCATATGTAATTTAAAACAACAATAAAAGAAAAGCTAAGCAACTACAAAAAGTTATTAGAAGAAGTATAAGACCAGTAGGACACTTTAATATTACTCTCCTCATTAGATAAATCTGGAAAGATAAATAAGAAGTAACATGCAGAGCTGAATGAATTGTTTATTAAACCAATTTTGACTGACATGACAGCTTCTCAGTTGTTAAAAACATACTAATAAAATACACATTTCTCAGCAGCTATGTTACCTTTAAAAATTAACCATGCACTACCACATGATCATAAACTGCAGTATAAAAAGGCAAATATAATAAATTTATTTGTAACACATCTTTTAGAATGCTTTCAGAAGGTTTGGATATTTAAAAATGGAGTTGGGGATTAGCTTTCAGCAGACGATTTTTCATCTCAGAATTTCCTAAGCTTTGAAGGGGTTTCAGCTATAACCTAGGAGCAGACTACCCAGAGTGCTTTTGACCCTGACCTTGGGGTAAGGGAGCTTATAGATAGTATACAGAAACCAAGTGAGTAGAGAGAAGGAGGGAGAAGAACAGAATGAAGGTCAAGAAAGACCACACAAGGAAAAAAAAATACAAACCATAAGTGGGAACTGGCACTGAGGCATAAGCTGTGAAGCCATGACTGATACTTCGACTGCTGTTGAGCACCAGCAATGAGGACAGCCATAGGGACCCATGGCTCAAAGTAGTCAGAGCCTGATGAGAGGAGGGACTGACCCATTAACTCCTTCCATCTGCTTGCGAAGCCAGCTGTCAATTTCTTGTTAGTACACTGTATAAACTTGTATGTCCTTTATATGTTATGTTCGATTTAGATTTCATTTATGTACTATAAGCTGTTGTTTATTGTATTTAATGTTTACAGATGTAGAAATGATAAGGGAGCATTCCTTGTTTCAGAGAGATGTAATATTTGGTTCGAAATGCATCTGGAGGCTTGGCAGTAATTTGGAACAGTTGAATGGATTAAAAAAAGAGAGAGAGAGAAAAGCCAAATTGCCAATATCCAAAATGAAAAGCAGGGATTCTCAACAAATAAAGCGGAAATTGAGTAAACTATTGGAAACCGTTTTGACCAATTATATGCCAACAAAACTTATAACTTAAATGAAAAGGAAGAATGTTTTAAGAATGTGAAACACCTAGATAAACAGCACAAGAAATAGAGAATTTAAAAATAAAAATAGTCATAAATAAATTCCCAGGACCAGATAGATTTGCAAGCAAATTTCTATCAAATATTCAATGAACAATTAATTCAAATATTACTTAAACTGTTTGCAAAAATAGGATGTCTACAAAATTCCTTCTAAGATAAAAATACAGTGTTGATATTTAAACCAGAGAGACAGTGATGTTTTTTAAATAATAGGGAGGCCAGTAGTAGACTGTTTCAAAGCTAGCAACAAGTTTGGAACTAATATTCCCCAAATGAAGAACCAAGAGTTGTTAAGTACTCTAAGCTATGACTGGGGCAAAACATAGTAATTTTTACTATCCTTTGGCCTTAGCGGCTTCTGTATTTTTTTGGTGGGGTGGGGAAGGTTTGAAGGAAAGCCACTATTTCACAAAGCAATGTGGAAACTTGCTGCTTGATAGCAGAAAGGCATACCCCTGAAGGAAAGTGACCTACTAGGGAAGTTCTGGCCATAGGAATGGAGAAGGAACAATATTTCCTATCAGCAATCTGAGCAATGGGTTCTCTGGTTCAAGGAATAATTCACAGCATGAACTCTCTTACTTACCAG
The DNA here is from genome assembly GCA_028646595.1 of Phalanger gymnotis. Lineage (NCBI taxonomy): Eukaryota > Metazoa > Chordata > Mammalia > Diprotodontia > Phalangeridae > Phalanger > Phalanger gymnotis. The sequence continues at coordinate 9,467 of JAQQSZ010003595.1, forward strand.
CCTTCATCTACTAATTGCTTTTCTTTATAGACAGTAACATAATAAAAATAGTCATGAATAAAAAGCAAGATAAGAAAATACATATCTAAATGAAGACTAATGACACTGAAAAACGAAATCAGTCAAATAAGGGTATGAATAGTTTTGACTAGGTTTTGACTTTTAATGAAATCAGTCAAATAAAAATCATAGAAACAAATAATTACGTTAAATACAGTGATAACAATGAAACTAGTAATGTAACATGGACTTATAGGAACCAAATAGAAAACGTATAGATCAATGAACTGAACATACAATTAAAAAGACTAAAAAAATCAACAATGTCACAAGAAGTAATCTTGAAAACTTGAGAAAAATAAAGAAATTTGAAAACAGAATAGCAATACAACTGGTAAAACTAAGAGCTGCTTTTAAAGACTAACAAGATTAATATACCATTGTCTAAATTGATCAGGAAAAAAAAGAGAGGGGGAAATTACTGAAATAAAAGCTGGACATAGTAAATTTATAATAAACAGGAAAGAGTTCTCAGAACTGACCAAAAAGAATATATATTGGCAAAACTGAGAATTTTTTTAAATGATGGGTACCACCAAAAATATACAATATCTGAATGAACAAAATAATAAAGTTTTTAAACAACTCAATTTTCATCATAAAAAAAATCAACCAAATCTTAAAGGAACTTTGGAGGTGGGGATTAAGAGTCAGAGACTTATGCCAGACAGGTATGTAAATGAATTTCATCAAAAGCTTATGATGTAATTAATACCTCTGCTACAAAAATCATACCGCCAAAGAGAAGTCACTCTACCCAACTATGGGATAAATAGGGGCCTGATAACTAAACCAGCAATAGACAAAGCAGAGGGCAAGAATCTTACTATTGTGTATTTATCTAGGTTGGACAAACAGGGATAAAGCAAGTATGAATTCTCTCCACTATTACTTGATGTATAAAACCTCATCAAAAAAACTGGTTGAGTTGATTAACAAACTCAACAAATTAGTAGGAAATAAAATAAATTGACAAAAATCAGCATTTCAATTAACAAAAAATCAGGAAGAAATTACAAAAAGAGAAATTCCACTAAGATGCATAAAATATCTGAGGTTTGTCCAACAAGAATTGCAAGATTTGCATAAGTAAAAGTACAAAACACTTTTTATAGAAATACTGATAACTGGCGTAGTCGCTATTCATGTTTGGATCATGTCACTACAATTAAAGTGATAATACTACGTGAGTTCATTCACATTCACATTCACATTACCAAGCAGATACCTTTTAGAACCAGACAACATAGTTAGACAGAGTATGTGTAGGCCAATAGTAAATTAAAATAATGATAAAATTCATTTGGAAGAACAAAAGTCTAGAATCTCAAGGAAAATGACAAATGCAAATGAAGGAAACAGAATATTATCAGACTTTGAACTATGTTATATAGGATTGATGCAGCAAGGTGGTGTAGTGGATAGAATGCTGGGCTTGGAATCAGGAAGCCTCATCTTGCTGAGTTCAGTCTGGCTTCAGACACTTACTAGCTGTGAGACCCTAAGGCAAGTCATTTCATCCTGTTTGCCTCAGTTCCTTCTAAGTAAAATAGGATGTGGCAAACCACTCTGATATCTCTGCCAAGAAAACCCCAAAATGGGGTCACATACTGAAACAACTGAACATAATCACAATACATGTACATATATATGTAGGTTTAGTAATGAAAACTATTTGATGCTTCTTAAAAAAAACAAATAAAAAAGTTAACCAGTAGAATTGATTAGATAATTAAGATAGAGAAGAAATAAAGAAAAAAAATAGAAATGTATTGCTTCAGAAATCCAAATACAAAAATTACTAGTGGAAGAGACTCTTTTTGGCAAAACTAGTGGGAAAACTGGAAAACAGTTTGGCAGAAATGAGATTTAGGCCAACAATTTATACAGTATTATACAATAAAAATAAAATTTATATAAGACCAAAATATAAAAGGTTATCCCCTATAATAATTCAAAGAAAACTAGATCAGATGACTTTACAACTACATCTATGATAAAAAGTCTTAGCAAAAGAAGAATGAGGAAGATTATAAAAGATAAAAAAGGAATTTCAACTGCATAAAATTTTTTTAAAGTTTTTACATGAATAAAATCAATAAAACTAGCATAAGGAAAGAAATAGTTGAATAGAAAAAATTACATCAAATATCATTGATAAAAGTCTGATATCTAAGATATTTAGGCAACTGACGAAAACAAAATCAAAAGCCATTCTCCAGTGCATAAGTGGTCAAAAGGGTATGAACAGTTTTCAAATGATGATTTACAAACTAGGAATAACCATATGAAAAACATGATCCAAATCACTGGTGGTTAAGAAAAATGCAAATTAAAACAACTTTGAAGTTTCACATAACACCATGCAAATTGGCACAGATAACAAGAGCTGGGAATAGTTGAAACTGAAGGATGTATGGGAAGACAGACACAGTAATACTCTTTTAGTGAAGCTATGAATTGGTCCAGCCATTCTGAATATCAATTGGGAATGATACAAGAAAAATGACTGAGTCAACTATAAGTCATTTATTAAGCACTTACTAGGTACAGAGAAGCAGCTATGTGATGCAGTGGATAGAACGCAAGGCCTGGAGTCAAGAAGATATGAGTTCAAATCTGGCCTCAGACACTTACCATCTGTGTAACCTTGAACAAGTCATTTAACTCCATTTGCTTTAATTCCTCATCTGTAAAATGGGGACACACTGGCAAATCGCTCCAGTATCTTTGCCAAGACAACCCCAGGAACAAGTCCATGGGGTCAGGAAGAGTAGGACAGAACTGAACTACTGACCAATGACAACATAATAAGTACAGGACTCTGGGCTGCTAATCTTTAGTGATACATATATAAAAAGAAAGATAGTCCCTGCCATCAAGAAACTTATAGTCTAACAGAATAAGACAATGTACCTAGGGGAGTAGTAGCCATAGGGAAAATAATTGGCCTGTTCTTTTCAGGAACATAAGTGTTAATCTGGTTACCGTTTGTATAGCTAGAGTTAGAAAGGGGTAGTAGAGGAAGGTCTGGGCCTGTGGTGACTCGTGTGACAATTAAAAAGGTTCCGGAGTCACAGTTTCTGGGTAATTTAATCATTTTATTAATAAGGCCAGAAGGTTATTAATAAACGTATGGTCATTTGGGCCTCTCTCAAACCAAAGACCTCTAATGACTGTGGAGTCACAATTGGTATGCCCTTCTAAGAAGAGGTGTTCCTGAAGGATGCCTAATCACCTCTGATTGGTTAATCCAATGGGAGGTGGGCTATCCTGGGGTAAGTGACTTACGAACGTCACTCAAGTCTTGGTCAAAGAAACATCAATTTCCATATGACCTGTCTTGATAATAGGGAGAATCAAGATTTTTCCAAGACCTGTCAGAGAAAATGCAACGAGCAAGAAAACACCCATTACCCTAAAACTTACAATTTCTTTTACTGTCTGATTAGATTTTGGCCATGGTAAATCTTTAAGAGAGATTTCCCACACTGATTTCTGGATGAGTAGGTAGGAAAGGAGAAAAACTTGGTGTGAATATAATAATTATTAAACATAAGAGAGTAATAGTCATTTCGCACATGAGGAGATACATCAGCCAGTGGGGTGCATCTGGGTCCAATTAGCTATGGAGAACTCTCACCAACTCACCAAGTGTTCAAGGCCCCACTAAACTGTCTATATCCTTTTCATCAATGATTCCACTACTAAGCTTATAGTCCAGGGAAATCAAGATGGAACCAAAGTTCCAAGATAGCAAAATATTCATAGCTATACTCATTATAGTAGCAAAGAACTAGAAACAAAGGTGGTGCCTATCAATTGGATAATGACTGAAAAAAAAGCACATCATAGTATTTTAACATAATGGAATATTATATGAAATAAGAAACTCAAAGAAAGATCAGATTTGTCTCAAGTGACATAGAATGAAATGAACAGAAAAAAAATCCAGTATGCAAAATGACAACAACGTAAATGAAAAGATGACTAATGATGTGTTTATTCTGCCTGTGACAATTATTACCTATGTTACCTTGAATACCTCCCTAAGTTTCAGTGTTCTCACATATAAAATGGTAGCCACCAAGTTTTCCTCTAGCTTGATATCTATATCCTTACGATCCTAAATTTAAAGCTAAGTAATTTTTAAAATCAGTGTATTTCCTGGAGAACTGACAATGAAACATTGTGCTCTCCTGGCAGAGAGTGAAGGACTCATAGGACAGAATATGGTCTTGTTGACTCTGGGAACAAATGATCAAAGAGTAGAAGAGGCTTTATATCCACCGTTAACTCCAAAAAACCCCAAAGAGCTCGCACAAGTTAAAAGCCAAAAGCTTTCTTTATTCTGTCAGGGGAGAGAAATTAGACAGATGTCAGAGCCTCCTCTAGTAGGAGGCCTGAGGCAGTGTGGCTAAACCTGGATGGATATATTTGTGATTAGATAAAGAATCAAACAGCATAGTGTAGAAATGGAGGTGAGGCACAGTAACAGTGAGGTAAGGATGTCCAGTGACAAAAAGTCCATTTGAAGCAGAGCTTTGTGTCTGGGCCCGTTGGTGCTTGCCTGAGTTCAGGGACCATCAGTTTCACAAGGTGAGTGTAAAGGATGGTTGTTATGCCTTGCTTAGGGTGCTGCCTGCTTACTGGGCCTTAGCTCTGGAAAACAGAGGGTCTAAAGAGAGAGGGGTGAGCTTGGATCCTGCCGTTCTACGCTGTCATATGTATTCACTTTAAAAGATACTTTTGGGGGCGGAGCCAAGATGGCGACGGGAAAGCAGTAACTGGCGTGAGCTCCCCACCAAGTCCCTCCAAAAACCTATAAAAAAATGGCTCTGAACCAATTCTAGAACTGCAGAACCCACAAAGTGGCA
>JAQQSZ010003596.1:0-14403 GCA_028646595.1 Phalanger gymnotis
GGGGGGGAGGGTAGAAATGGAGAGAAAATTTGTAATTCAAACTCCTGTGAAAATCAATGCTGAAAACTAAATATATTAAATAAAATTTATAAAAAAAAGAAAAAAATGGGGCTAATTAATAAAACTTTCAGAGGGTTGTTGCGAAGAATATATTCTTCAAAGCTTAACATGCAATGGAAATGTGTTATTAATTTAAAAAAGAAATTAAAACAAATTAATGCTTTCTCTGCTCCTTAGCAAACAAACATATTTGCAAAAAAGAAAAAAACTCTGGGAAATTTTACCTTGACAGTGAATTATTGCCCCCAAACGAACAAACAAACAGAAAAGAAACCCATAAGCAAAAACAAAACAAAATAAAAGCCACTAGAAAAGGTTTGTCTTTTTAACTAAAAAATTTAAGACTATGATCGCATAGAAACCGTAATTTTCTATAGAGTTTTACTAGAATGTTGAGCTTCCTTAGAATAGAAAACATGTAAGCACCTCACAAATTTTTCTATATAAAGATGTTATACTTTCCAAGTGAGCAAAATTACTAAGGTTTCTATGGTAAAATTCCATTAGAACTCGTATTAGCACCACTAATACACAGAAGCAACATGGCATCTAGTTGTTGATAGATGGCTTCAGTTAGGAGTCAGCAAGAATCAAGTTCAAATACCATTCATAGACTGATTGTTGTCTGCAATGAACAAAGTCACAGAATCTTCAGTGATTATATTTATTTAGACATGCTCTAACCTCAACACACGAAAACTTCTCTGAATAAAAACCAATTCTGAAGTGCTTCATTGACAATATAGGTGCCCACCCTAACCCAAACCCTAGACTTAGGATCAGATCTCATTGAAGAGGAATAATTTTACAAACTTTGCTGTGATGTTAAGGTAGTTTCATAGGCAAGAATTTAGTTCCTTTAGTTAAACAAAAAGAAAATTTCTCCTTCCTGACCTAAATTTGCACAATTAAGAATGATGTTTCAATGTCTTCTTAGAATTACCTAAATTGTAAATCAAGAGTTCCTATATGATAAGACCATTACAAAAAACAAATGTGCTAAATAACCTCCCTTGGGAGATGGGCTTTTAAGTTTTTTTAAGTTAAGGCAATGCAGATATTAGGAAGGCATATTCAGGTGGCCTTTTTCAAATAGGTCACTGATCTAACTACCTTGGAAATGTACAGCAAATCATTCCTCTTTAGTTACTAATTTATTTCCTTTACCTCAGCACAGGAGCAGTCAAATTTTTGTCTTGGCATGTCCAGTACTTTGACTGTAGTGGATACATCATCAATGCTTGTGCATTAAGAGGGGGATACAATTTCTAGTACCTAGGACAGCGCCTAGCACAGGTATAGGCTAGAAATTGAACAGGGCTTTCATTTGTATGAGCAACATCCAAATAAGGAAATTTCCTCTTCCCTGCAACTTATAGTCTTAGAGATTTGTCCAGAGCACTGACAATTTAAGCGATTTCTCCTGGGTCTGGAACTTGAAGGGAGCTCTTTCAGGCTTCAAGGCTGACTCTGGATACTTCATACCATACTACCTCTGTGTGGCACGTAGCTGATCCTTAAGAAATACTTGTTGATTTATTGATTGGTTGATTGATGAGGTGGAGAAGAATGGAATGGACTTCCTAATATTTGGGAAGTGTAACAAGTTGCTCAGAGATCCTTGATGCTTTTTGCTGGCTCTTAAGGAAGGAAAGAACACACAACAATATTCATCATAAAATAAAACTGTGATGTTGAGCACTATAGAAGTCTAGATGCTGATATAGGAGTACAGGAGATGATTCAGGCAACTACTAGTCACTCACTCTGCTTCTTATTGAGCTCCTAGGGCTCTTGCTTACTCCTTACATGGATAAAACTCCTGATAAAGAAAGTGAGCGCTTTATTTATGCAAAGAACAAAGAACTAGGACCTAATCAGACTCTTATGGACACCTGGCAAGCATCCATTGGAGAAAATACATACAGTCATAAGTGAGTTCAGAAACCTTGGAGAGAAATCCTATTTCTTTCCATAAAGTATTTTACTGGTGCAGTGGAAAGTGTGGAAGACTAGGAAGTCAAAAGATCTGGTTCAAATTCAACCTCATATTCTTATTGGCTTTATGACCAAGAGCGAACCACTTACTTACCAGTTCAGAGCTTTTATTTCTCCATCTGAAAATTGAGAATAACATTTGTTCTACTTCCCTCATAGGACTGTTACTGGGAAGGTACTTTGTAACTCCTAAAGCATTATATAAATGTAGGTTTATTATGATTTGTAGTACTTAAAAGTTCTTCCGACTGTCTATTGGACACCTTGAACTAGATGTCCCATTGACATCTCATACTTGACATGTCCAAAACCAACTTATTACCTTTTCCTCCAAACCCCACCTTCTTTCAGACTTCCCTATTACTCTTAATGGTAAACCATTCTCCCATTCACCCAGGTTCACATCCTAAGTGATATCCTAGATTCTTTCCTTTCAATCACCCCATATATCCATTCTATTGCCAAGTTCTGCCATTTCTACATTAACAACATCTTTTTATATATCCCTTTTTCTCCTCTGCCACAGCCATCACCCTGATGATACTGTCCCTCATCAACTTAGGTCTATACTATTTTAATAACCTTCTGACTGCATGCCCTACCTTAAGTCTCTCCATCTTCCAGTACATCCTTCACTCAGCTGAATGTCTAATCATGTCTCTTCCCTACTCAAAAAACTCTAGTGGTTCCCTATTACCTCCAGGATTATCTTTCCTACCTTTCCTTCTACATTTACTCCCCTCCACATATTCTATGAACCAGTGACCATGGCAGTCTTGTTGATCCTAAAACATGACACTCAATTTGTGCCTTTCCAACAGCTGTCCCCCATACCTGGAGTTCTCTCCCTCTATCTCTTTCTCCTGGCTTTCCTGGCTTCCTTCAAAGCTTAGCTTAAATCCTACCTTGTGTAAAATTGTGATGTGACCTCAGGCAAGTTTCCTAATCTCCTGATCCTCCATAATGCTAATACATTCCCTCTTAAATTATTTCTAATTCACATGTCTACATATTTGTTTACATTTTGCACCACCATTACAATTGGAGTTCTTGGAACACAATGACCAGTTTGGTTTTTCCTCTTGCTGTATCTCCAGTTCCTGGCATATAGTGGGAACTTAATAAATACTTGTTGACATGACTCTTCTGCAGTAAAATATGAGAAAGAGGTTCCTAAAAAATGTTTAGAGTAATACAATCTATGAAAACCCATTCTTACATCTCCACAGTACTGCCTTGTGAACGTCTTGTCTTAATTGTGCCATATTCCCTTCTATGCATCATAGTTTTGTAGCTGCAAACAAGTACAGCAAAAACAACCCCAAAACAACAGCAACCAGAAGACTATCCTCCTGTCTTCTCCGCTTGCTTTGTTCCTGCGTTCCCTCCAGCTCCCTCTCAGTAAAGATTTTGCTCTTTCCCTAATGATCTCAATTCTAATGTGAGACCTCTTTGATCATTCTTTTATTACAGGTCTATTTCTAAAATATTCATTACTCAGCTGCCCTAGACCACTTTAACTCACAACACCTCCATTATACACATCCACTTTCACTCCTGGAAAAAGCAGATTGTCTTCCCTTGAGTACAAGCCTTGAAGGCCTCTCCAACTCTTCCCAGAAGGCTTTAGCTATTGTGTTAGCTCCTGAAATTATTTTCAATTTATCATATGTGTATATACACACATATATACATACATACATATATGATAAATTGGAGAGTTCATATATAAAATATATAATATAAATAATATAATAAAATATAAAATGATACAATATAAAATACATATACACACATATGATATATGCATAAATACACACATAGAGAGAGAATATATAATAGAATAAAGAACATCCAAATATGCTATACATAGTATGTTTGGATGTTCTTTCTTCTATTAGACTGTGAGCTCCTTGAGAGCAGGGGCTGTTTGTTTTGGTTTGGTTTTGTCTCTTGCCTTTCTTTGTATCCCTAGTTCTTGACATAGTACCTAAAACACAGTAGGGACTTAAGAAATGTTCATTGGCTTGACTTGTGTTCCTTTGTCCCTTCTTTTCTATACCCAGTTCGAGAATATAATTTGCCCTCCATGAATCCCACTTGAAAATTCAGGTTTCCTTTAACTTGAAGTTCTATTCCATTACAATGTGAGTTTCTTGAGGGCATGGACTATTTTTTTTCCTTTTCTTTGTATTCACAGATGTCCCAGGGAACAAAAACCCATATTTTAAAATGACAATATTCTAAAGCTATGTGGTTTTAATTATGGAACACTGAAATCTACAAAGAATCAGGACAAAAGAACGAGTCAGGTAGGTATATATAATCTGCAGCATGTTAACAACAAAGACTTGTTCACAAGAAGCTGTGAAAAAGGTCTCATTTAGGATCAAAAGGCATACAGAGTTTAGTAATAGCAGGCCTACAAATGGCTTTTCAGAATGGCTGTGCTAAATCACAGCTCCACCAACAACGCATCAATATTCTTGTTTTCCAGCAGCCCCTCCAAAATTTGTCCTTATTTCATCTTTTTTTGCCAGCTTTGCCAAATTGACAGATATAAAGAACCTTGGAAATGCCTTAATTGGCATTTCTCCAGTTATTAGTGATTTGAATTATTTCTTCACATGGCTATATCCAGTTTCTTTCCTGGAGAATTATCTGTTCATATCCTTCAACCATTTATCAATTGGGGAATGGTTCTTATTCTTATAAATTTGTGTCAGCTCCTTACATATCAGGAAATGTATTATCAGGATAGGAAATGGAGAAAGGAATAAGATTCTACATAGTCCCTACTGTGTGCCAGGTATTGTGCTAAGTGTTTTACAAATACTTCATTTGACCCTCACAATAACCCTGAGAGGTAGGTGGTGTTTTGGTGTTGTTTTGGTGTACTTGTTTACAGTTGAGCAAACTGAGGCAAAGAAATGTCAAAACAAAGACAACCAAGAAATGGAAAAATAGTAAAAGAAAGGAAATCCCCCCAAAGAAGAAATCTCAAAAAAGTTTAATTTCTTCATTCTGTAATGAAAGGTTGGAGAGGGTGAGGAGTGAAAAGGAGATACTATTTGGCTAGATAAACAGTTTATGCATCATTTGGATCCTTCTAAATAAAAAGCAGAATTAGTATTTTTAATCAAGAAAGAAGTAACTAGAGCAAAAGTAAACAAGAAATATCTCTTTTCCACTAGAAATGGAGTTCATGGACAAAGGGATTGCAGTACAGAATACAGCATCACATAGCCAGGAAGTGTCTGACGCCAATTTGCACTCAGATCTTCCTGAATCTATCCACTATGATACCTAGTTACCTAAGAATAGGAAGTAGAGCAGTCATGCATTATGAGTGAGGTATTCAGGACTTAATCTAAACAACAAACATTTATTAACTGAACGTTAACTAAATGTCTTACTAGCACATAAAACATGTTGGAACAGGACAAATGCCTAAAGGAAGAGCCACAGGTAGTTGAGTGGCATGCCTTTAGTCTTTGTACTTGTATCCCTGGGGCCTGGCACAATTCCTGGGCAACACAGTAGGAGCTTAATAAATGCATGGTGTTTGATTGATTGAGCCTCTAGGATAGTTTTATGGAATGACAAGGACAAGGGTGGAACAGGGTAAGAAATTGTCAGTAGCCATTTATACTCTTGAAGACAGGACCCACACAATGAAATCATGGACCTACAGGAGTATAAATGTTAATAAAATGAGAAAAATAATACATTTGCAGATTAGAATCTGATTTGTATAATTCTGTTACCTCTCACTGAACTTTCACAGCCCAGATCTGTATATTTTTGGAGTGTGTGTCCCATATCATCCAACCTCCTAGGATATAAATGTCTGATTGTTAGCTAGCTGGCCTTTATCTAGAGTCAGGAGATTCTATCCTAGTTTTGGTATCTAAATCACTTTGCAGGATGCTACAATGGCCCATAGCAAGCACTCTATAACTACCTGCAGAATGAATAAGTGAATAAGTGATAGCACTGAGAGTTTCGGTGCTCACAATCACCTGCCATTAGAGAGATGTGCTCATTCAATTTCTCTGCCCTTCGACCTCCACCTACATTTATTGATTACATTATATTCCTGCCACGGTGATGGCACTAGCGACTAAATTTTTTCCTCACTGACAAAATACTTAGAGGAAGTAAAGAAAAGTGATACCAACAGATGCTGAAATTACAAAAAAAAAAAGTCCCCAAAGACTGAATTAAAATGTTCATTGTAGTTTTCCTGAGGTCTAAGCTTCCCTTGGAACCTTGGCTTGATCTTTTATTTAGAAGGGAAAAAATAATGCAGCTGTCCTCCTTTACTTTCTTCTTTAGGCATTTAGCCCTAAAGGTAACCAAGAAAGAGAGAAATGTTTTTAAAAAGAAAAGAAATTCCCAAAACAAGAAATATCAAAAGGTTTGAATTCCCTCGATCTTCAATGAAAGGTTGGAGTGAAATGGAAAGACTAACAATTTATGTATCATTTGGATCCTTCATTTAAAAAGTAGAATTAATTTTGTAATCCATACAGAAGTAACAAAAAGTATTTCTTTCCCATCAGAATCACAGTTCATGGACAGACTGCAGTAGAAAATGCATCCAAACTGCAGCCAACTTGACAAAGTATCTCACAAAAGCCTACTTAGAAAACTCATTTAAATGAGCTCAGCTGGATCCCAATAAAAACAGGGCAACATGACAGCATATGAAACCTTAGAACCATTGATTTAGGAGGATCTAGGAGAGGTCACAGAGCAGACCAGCCCCTTAAAGGACAAGGCACCCAGGAGGAAGTCCAGTGGAGTTACATGCCACCATCCGATTACATGAAGCCTATCCAATTTTTAAAAGTGCTCAATAGTTCTTGCTAACTGAAACTCAAAATTTAACAGCCTCCACACATTACCAGACAAAACCTCCATGTTTCTAAAAAGTGACCCAAGATACCACTTTAACCTGTTTCCTATTATTATGTTATCAGAAGAGATAGAGAGATAAGCTAATCATTACCTTCAACTTGAGAGCTCTCCAAATACTATCATTAAATTATCAAAAAAATTACCAAATTATCTTGGATCTATCTTGTATATATACCTGTATACATACATGTCGTCTTCCTCAGAGAGACTGTAAGTTCTTTGAAGGCAGAGACTCTTTTGATTTTCTCTTTGTACAGTGCGGCACAATGGGAAAAAAGATCAATTACTCCAGAGTTGGGGGTCTTGTGTTCAAATCCCCTATCTAGTGTTTACTATCTATGTGACCTCTGGCAAGTCACTGAACATCCCAGTCTGTGAAATGTCCCTTCTATATCCAGAGCTAGTTTATAGACTCTATGAGCCTGCCCAAGGTCAGGGGCCTTGATTTCATTGCATGGAGAAGTTCCAAATGAAGAAACTCTCACTACCAATGCAGGTCAGAAACTTCTTCACAACTCAAGGTCTTAAAGAACTGCCAGTAGTCCTGAAGGGTTAAGTGACTTGCCCAGGATAACATAGCCAGTATGTTTCAGAGGCAAGACTTGAGCCCAAGTCTACCTGGCTTTAAGGATAACCCTCTATGCATTAAACCATGTTGCTTCTCTATGAGCCTACGTAGCAGATGCATATATAACGGGGGGCTGGCCAATGAGCCCAATCCTTAGAAAGACTACATCATCTGAGCACTCTGAACATGCTTGGAAGGACTGGGCTCATTGGCTAATTCCCCATTATACTTAATATATGATTGTTGCTCAATTGATGGCTCTTGACCCAAATTTCCTCATCTATAAAGTGAGGGGGTTTGACCACATAACCTCTAAGATTGCCTTCACCTCTACGTCCATGATCTTATGACTGGCTTATGGATTGAAATCTTTTTTCAAATTAAATAATTCCGAGTCTTTTGAGCTTTCCTTGTATAACTTTTTATAACTTTGCCACCTTTTTGATGACTCACCAATGAACCTACCTACCTTGCTTGCTCCAGATGTGGCACTCAACCTTTGTGAGTATGAAAAGTTCAAGAATACCCATGAACCTATCCAAGAGCCATTTTCTAAGTGCCCACTGTGTGCCAGGTGCTTATCTGTACAGTTGTCTGCTTATTGATTCCCTCATTGGACTGTGAGTTCCTCAGGAGTAGGGACTGTCTTTTATCTTTCTTTGCATCTTCTGCATTTAGCACAGTGCCTGGCACATAGTAAGAGCTTAATAAATGTTTGCTAACTGACTGTCATAGATGCTGGGGATACACAGACAACAAGAACAAAAAAGCAATCAATCTCTGCCCTCAAAAGGCTTATGTTCTTCTGGAGAGGAGAGGGGATATAACCTTTAAAAAGATAAGTATATCCATAATGACTTGAGAAGGGAAAGGAAAGGAACAGTAACAACTTAAGGGAATCAGGAAAGATTCACTGTTCCTCTGGGAAACTCCCACATAATAGTAATTGTACCATTAATATCTGCTCACTGAAAAGATGAGAAGACACATGATGACAAAAAGGTACAACTAATTGAGCAAGGCTTTTAAGTGAATTTGTATTTTATTACAAAGTTAAGCACATACTATGAAATTAAGTACAAGACACATGGCAGGTGCTTAATAAAAGGTTGTTGAATTGAATTATTCATCAGAACAACATCTACACATATTTGAAAAACAGTAACATGTATACGTGCAAAAAAAAACAATATTTATCCAGCCTACAGATGGTAGGCTTGCTTATTTATTACTAAGTCACACTACAGATTTTGTTGGCAGTATATAAAGATCAAAATGACAGTGTGTTCTTTGCATATAAACACTCAGTCCCTGTGCCATAATTCTGTGTCCTCACCCCCTGAGGCCACAGGCCAAAGGTTGAGTCACTGAACTAGCTGGAGCAATCCACTGCAGAAGAAAACCATGGAGCTGTGACCAATGAACTACACAGATTGAGGCTACAGATAATCTGGATTCCTTTGAGAGAAAATGGCAAATCCTTGGCGACATGGTCAGTTATGTTTGGGGACAAGGATACTCTCCATTCCTTGAAAAGCCAATGGGAAGGCTAGAGATATCAAGCTAGGAGCCCAATGAAATAATCCAAGTGCCAAGATTAGACTCAGACTGATAGTAGGCAGAAAAAGGACAAATCTGAAGGAGACCACAAAGAAATCAATGAATTTTTCTGACAACTGCAAGCCTGGAAAAATCCAATAAATTGTGTTGCCTGTGTCAAAGTCTACTTTGCTGGTGAGTGTATGTGTGTGTATACATATATGTGTGTGTGTGGGTATTTACATATGTTTGTATATATATTACCATTTTAACTTTCTTAAGATCATACATTTCTATCTAGAAGGTATTTCAGAGGCCAACTGGCTCAACTCCCTCACATTGAGGCCCAGGAAAGTGACTCCCCCAAAGTCATAGAAGTAGTAAACTTGAGAGGTGGGATTTGAATTCACATCCTCTCACTCTAGAGTCAAAGCTCTTCCCATTGAACCACGGTGCCCCCAATGTTCTGGGACAAGATTCAAGGGCATTGTCAAGGCACAAGATATATGATAGCTTTGGCTTCCCCTTGATTTATCAGTCCCATCATTCTGTCATCAAGGACAATAGATTAGTTTTTACAAAGCCGAACTAGTAATTACTCAGTGCCCTATTTTCTTCAAGATGTTTATAAATTAATTTATAAATGAGACCTATTGCAAAGGGGGAAAGAGGGAAGTTGCTACATATTTAATGAACATACAGAGACCTCATACCATAGCCTTGGAAAAGGAGACTCCTCTACTCAGGAGGGGCAAGGCTAGGACCAGGAACAGGGATGGCTTGAAATGAACTGAAGGAAGCAAACACTTCCATAAAGCAAGACAGGATGAAATATAAAAGCAAGTCAATTCAGAGCTCATGGTGGAGACTTGGAGTTCAAGAAGAGAAAGGCAATCCAATTTCACTACCTAAAAGCTAGGATAAAAATGCACGAAGAATGGGGAGGGGGAGGGCTCATCAAACACTACTTCTAAGAGAAATGAGGGGTGTGTGAGCCAAGGGATTACTAGAAAATGGAGTGTGGAAGCAAGCCAAAGAACCTTGTGAATACCTGGAAAAGTTTTCCTGGTGAGATCTTTGGGACTCTATAATGAACTGTTAAAAATATCATCCTTTTTGTCTTTAAGATCAGTCAGGAAAACGAGACCAATGATAATTTCCTAGAGAAAAATATAAAAGAAGGAAAAGTACAGCAGGAGAAGAATTTGCATTTATAGAAAGCTTTAAGGTTTTCAAAGCACTTTACATATATATTATCTCATCTGCTCTTCACAAAAGCTCTGTGAAATAGGTGCTGTTATCATCCCCAATTTACAGATGAGGACAGTGAAGCCAAGAGTTGAGTCCCTTTCCCAGCTACACTTATCCTCTGAGGCAGAATTCTAACTAAGGTCCTCCTGATTCCATATCCTATCATCACCTAGTTGCCTGCTGCTAGATCTTTTAATAAGTCTTTTTGAAATTACAAGTCCCAACACCCACTCTGTTCTCTGTATCCCCCCTACTATGCTCATGGGCCATTCTCATTAGGAAAGAAGTTTCTGAATTTATCAAGTACAGTGAATCCATGAAGGCATAAAGGCAGAGGCACAACTGGAATTTCTTTCTACCTGGAACAAGCACCACAAAATAAGCCTGGGGCAAGAATCACAGGAAGTGCCCTTTAATTAACTGAAAAAACAAATTCAGTGATGGTAAACAGGGGCAAGGAGACAGAGGCCTTGGGTCACTCCCTCACAGAGAATGATGATGATAAGGAGGAGGAAGACAAGTAATATTGATATAGGGATTTAAGGTTTGAAAAGTGTTTCACATATTTTATCTAAATAGATCCTCCCAACAATGCTATGAGTACGATTATACTCTGTGCTGTACAATTAAGAAAACTGAGACTAAGAAAGGATACATGACTTGCTCAGGATAACACAGCCAATTAAATGTCCGAGGCAGAATTCAAACTCAGGTCTTCCAGACTCCAGGTCCAACTTTCTAGCCCCCATGCCACCTAGTGGCCACAGAGTGGAAGGACAAATAAGCACCTGGAATGCAGGAGCAGAGGAAAATGGGGAGGAGGGCTTGGAGAAATTCTGAGCCATCTGGAAGCTTCCTATTTTGGCTTCTTCTTCTTGTTAAGTTATTCCTTTTTTTTTAGAATGCAGAAATCATGGGCTGCATTAAGCAAGGCCTTGCTTCCAGGAATAAAGTAGGACTAGTACTCTTCCTTTGACCAAACCTCAACTGAAGTAGACCGTTCTGCTGTAATTTGACATACATATTCCCCAAAAGCACCTCAATATGCAAAAATGCACAATAAAAACCACAGGGCTAATGAGGAAAATGGGGTTAGAGGCACAACCTTCAAAAACTTCATCAGGGACACACAAAAAATTTAAAAGCTAGGAATCTAATAAAAATAGTAGCACAGTTTTACACATATTAAATGGTTGAGAAATACATAAATACTGCAATTAATATTGGTTGAGGATTCAGCAAAAGCTGGTCCAAGACACATACTGGTCCCATGGTCTCGAGCCTGAGGCCAGAAGTTATACCTTGCTCAATTTGCTCCTGCAGTCCAGGGTTGGACCTGATGGCCGCCAAAGCCTCCCCTAACCCTCAAATGTTGTGATTTTGAGTAAAAGAACTGCCAGCACCCTCTAATGTGGTATCTTGCTTTTGTGCCCTAGTCACTCTATCCAAGCAACAATTCAGTGTAAAGCTAAAGTCAATGATGCCCTTTGAGGAAATGCATGAGTAGAGAGGTGGTCCTGTTAAAGTCTTTGCCTTCATGCTCACTGGAGTCCCAAACAAATGACTCTTCAAAGGAGAGTCCCAAAATTGTATTTGATTCTTCAAAAATAAAATGGTCTGAAAAGACTCTATTTCTAATTCTTCCAACTATCAGAGAAGGGAAAGAAAATGTACTAAAAACCACACTTAGGTAATTGTATTCCCCCCCCCATAAGTCACATGGTACGAGCTGCTCTTCATGGATAAAGGTCTCTTTTTGACCAATGAATTGGCTTTGCTCACTGAGTCCATTACTGCATCATGCAAAAAGTAAATATAAAGACATTTTCCCTGAAGTATGGTTGAAATGAGAAAATATGTTTAATTGAACACAGCACAGACTTCATTCAAAAAATCAGAGGGCTTCTCAAGGAACATCATGTTTAAAATAGAAACTCCCAGACAATTTTGTGCTTATCTTGGTACAGAGCACAGCAGGCCTCCCTTAAGGCATGATGGACAGAACTTTCACAGACCTCACTTCCAATTTTATCTTCTTGACTAAGGGTGATGAAGAAGTAGAAGAAAAAAATGCCCAGCATACCTTCTCTGCTGAGTCTTACTTGCTTGTGGAAAGCGGTGTGGTGTTTCATCACACTGGCATGTTGAATCAGGCAAAGCAGGTGAAGAATGCCTTGGCTTCCATTTCTCTCTTTTCCTATTTCCAAAATCCATCGCTGGATCTTACATCATGTTAACCAACACATTGACAAGGCCTAATAATACCACTCCATATCAGAAAACTATATGATGAAGACACAGAATAGAGCCAGTGGGAAAACAAAAGGCATGCCAAAGTTCGTCACACACTACCAAGGATGTATTCAAGAAATTCACAATGTATCATCTCAATTACCATCCACAATTCTGACAGGCAGATCTTCCAGCACCCTCACTGACTGCTTGACACTGATAAAGAACAGCTGTTGGAATATCTGCTACTTACTTCCCTTCCAACTAGATCTAGAATTGAGGGCATGTTACAGATTGATGACGAAGATGATGAGAGGAGCTTATTCTCACTGACTAAACGCTCTATTTTTAACTGTTCATTAATGTTGCCTTTTACTCATTAATTCATCAACAAATGAATACTACATCAATCAGTATTTAGAGCTTTCCCTTTTGTGATAGGTTCAGAACTGGATTACCCAGTAGGTATATTTGACGTGTACTTAGGTATTTCAGATATGAGCACATGTCTAGAGGCCCCAAGGTTAGGGGAATAATAACAACCACCATCACCACCATCACCGTCCCTATTACTACTACTACTGCTGCTACTACTACTACTGCTGCTGTTACTATTACTATTATTACTACTATTACTACTACTATTACTATGACTACTACTACTACTACTATTACTACTACTACTGCTGCTGCTATTACTACTACTACTACTACTATGACTATGACTACTACTACTACTACTATTACTACTGCTGCTGCTGCTGCTACTGCTGCTGCTGCTACTACTACTATTATTACGACTACTACTACTACTATTACTACTACTACTGCTGCCACTACTACTACTATTATTATTATGACGACGACGACTACTACTACTACTACTACTATATTACTATTGACGTTTGGTTATACTGTAGTTTGAAGTTTTCAGGCTGCTTTGACTACATATCTTCATTTGGGCCTCAGATCTCATTTATTCATTTACTCAACAAGAATTTATACATTACTCCCCTGTTTGTAAGTCATGGTGCTAAAAATGAAACAAATGTCCTATGAGATATGCACTAGAAATATTTTTACCTACATTTCACAGATGAGGGAAACTGAGGCTCAGAGATGTCAAGTGACTTGTCCATGGTCATTCAGCTAATAAGTGTAAGAGGCAATATTTGATCTTCAGTCTTACTGCCTTCCCATTTAACACTATGTCATCCACTATGCCAGAAGAATATTATACATATCCTTTTTATTGATCACAATGCAATAAAAGTATATTAAATTAAAGGCTACTGGAAAAGAAGTACTAAAAATCAACTGGAAACTAAATAACTTAATCCTAAAGAATTGTGGGGTCAAAGAATGAATCATAGAAATGATGGATAATTTCATTAGAGATAATAACAACAATGAGACAACATTCCAAACTTTTTGTGATGCAGACAGGGCAGTCCTTAGAGGAAATTTTACATTTTTAAGTACTTTTATTACCAAGGAAGAGGAAGAATAGATCAACAAATTAGGAATGCAACTAAAAATACTGGAAAACTAACAAATTTTAAAACCCCAATTAAGCACCAAAAATAAAAGATGAAATCAAAATTAAAGATGATATTAAAATTGAAAACAAAAAAAATCAACCCAGGGAATTAAATAAAACTAGGAGATGTTTTCTTAATCCAGTGAAATAAACCATTATTTAATTTGATTTAAAAGGAGAAAAAGTGGGTATTAATGAAAAGAAATGCTAGAGAAGGTGGCCTTGCTATACCAGATATTAAACTGTACTATAGAGCAGCAGTCATCAAAACTACCTGGTACTGGCTAAGAAA
>JAQQSZ010003597.1:0-14403 GCA_028646595.1 Phalanger gymnotis
TGGTTCCCGAATTGGCCCCTCTTAAGTCCTTAATCTATGCCCACACAGGTTTCACACCTGATAGGGCTTTGGGCCTGGGGCTCAGCACTTAACAGCTGAAAGTACTTTCACTATAAACAAAAGCCAAAACTCCCCAAGGGCACCCATTAAACTAAGCCCATTTTGCCTTACTGGCAAACCTTGGAAGCCACCTAGTCCAACCTCTTCATTTTATTGATGAGAAGACTTGGGTTAAGCGGCATATCCAGGGTCATGCAGCCAGTAATGATCCAAAACAGGCTTTAAACTCATCTTCCTGACTCCAAGTCCAGTGCCTTATTCACTATGCCACTATGCCATGAATTTGAAACTGTTTGAATTACTGAAATCAAATAGCAAGAATATAGACTGATGTCTTTGGATTTGATGAGTAGAGAGCCTCAGGAATCTATTATTGGCCTTCTTCTGTTGAACGTTTTCATCAATGAGTTGGATAAAGAATAAATGGAGTACTTATTAAATTTGTGAATGATATAAAGCTGGGAAAAATAGCTAAAATGAATGACAGAAGCAACATAAAATCTAATAAAATTAAATTTAATAAGTATTCAAACATGAACTACACAAGTACAAGATGAGTGACAAATGGCTAGACAATAGCTCATGTGAGAAAGATTGATGAGATTTTGTGGATCACAAGATCAGTCGAAGTAACCATTGTGATAGAGCACACAAAAATGCTAATGAGACTTTTAGATGCATTTTTAGAAGTAGAGTGTCTAGAATGAGAGAAATGATTCCCTATTTGCTAACATTCTCTCCCTCCTCAAAATATGTTATGATTAAATTCTGTATTCCCAAGTAGAGAGGCAGCTACCTAGTACAGTGGACAGAACACCAGGTTTGGAATCAGGAAGGCTCATCTTCATGACTTCAAATGTAGCCTCTGATAGTTAACTACTTGTATGACTTTGTGGGAAAGTCACAACTCTGTTTGCCTCAGTTTCTTCAACTGTAAAATAAGCTGGAGAAAGAAATGGCAAATCACTCCAGTATCTTTGCCAAGAAAATCTCAAACGGGGTCATGAAGAATCAGATATGACTGCAAAGACTGAACAACAGAAAACCTGAAGTGGAATGTAAGCTTTTTAGGGGAAAGATTGGACTGCAAGCTACCAGATGAACCCAGGGTTGAATTCCTTTCATCTGATCATCCCTCATATGAATGTTGTGGGGTGTTTCCCCTCACCTCCAACTGAAGGTTTCTCACTTGCCTCTTGTTAAACGTGCAGAAATCCTTCATTACATCTAGGATATCGATTGCGGAACTGCCAGGGTTTATTGTGAAGCCAGGGGTGATTAAGATTCAATGAACTAAACAGGTTCTTTCCCTAAAAGTGACAGGCTAAGGCAGGGTCTGCTAGTTTGAGAACTTCTCTGTGTCTGATTCCAACACGATCCAATCCTCAAATGGCCAACTCAACTAGACAAAAGAAGATATTGCTAATAGGACTACCTTTGATGACATTTGAAGGGGAGTTGGCATGCATTTGTAAAGAGGGTTACTAACCTGGTGTCCATGAACTTTTAAAAAAGTTTTGATAACTGAATTTCAATTTATGCATTTTAATTTGTGCATTTAAAATCCTTGTCCTGAAACAGGGTCTATTGGCTTCACTGGAAGGCCAAAGGAGGCCAAAGGTTAAGAACCTCTGATTTATAATGTTGGGAGACTGAGACCCTGAGGGTTTTTTTCCTTCTGACTTCCACTAGATTACTTAGCTTCCTGTTTCCTGCTCTAGGGTTCCAATTTGCATTTAAGAGCCAAGGCAGCAGTAGCCATTCTGTTAACTTTCTGCTGACAGAAACTTCTTCTTAACCTAGCCTATTTATGAAGGATTGTTTCTCTTGGGAGTAATTTTAATCATAACATATTCAAACATGCAAACCAGAGCATAGCAACAGTTTCCTTAAACATACATAACAACACAGTTTAGCTACATATTTCATCCAGAAATTACTTTATAAAAACCGACACATGGAATACAGAGAGGTTACAGTGTGAGAACAGAAATGAGAATTAGCAAGTCTTCCATTTCAGAGGTGGGTCTTTAGCAAATCAAATATTTTTCCCTCCTATTAGGATATGATATTATAATTTGAAACATTGAGGCCAGGATTAGGAAATTCCAATGAGGATTAGGTTCTGTAATAGATTTAGTTATAAAATATTTTACAAAAAGTGTAGGTATGCCAAAATAGCTAGCTCAGGAAATGTGATTAAATGTACAGAGAGTGAAGCTGGGTATCAGGAGATTTCAGTACTCATCTTTTCTACTGCCTTCCTGTGAGCGCTTGAGTAACTTCATACATATTTCAATGTTTTGATGGATCAGTGATCTCATTGACCTTGGCTCTCATTCCAATGATGCAGATTGTAACCCATCCATTCATGCATTCTGTATGACAATAGTCCTTTAGTGTTCTATATGGCCTTAAGTTGTGGAATATGAGTTGTCAAGAAATTGAAGTTGAAGATTACTTGAAAGGCAATGGAGAGACACATTGTGGGCATGAACAAGCCACAAAATACTTTAAAAATTAAAAAGCAAAGAAATAATGTAAAAGCTGTCATTGAAGAGATGAATGACTGAAAAATAAAGTTGGTTGGTTTGTATTCAGAGATAGGGGTAACCAATGATGCTTCACTGATTGGTAATATCGAGAAATATATAGTAAGATAGAGCACATTGCTAGACCCCCTAAGGGAAGAGAACATTTAGGATTAGATAGGTAGGCAGGTATGTCGGTTGGTAAGTTGGTAGGTAGATAGGTAGATAGATAGATAGAGACAGAGAGAGAGACTCAGACAGAGAGAGGGACAGAGACTGACTGGACATAAGATGCGTTTGTTTAAGGACTCTTGGATGAGGGAACTCTCTCTATCAATGACTTCTCAGCAAGTTACCATCATAGAGAGTTGCCTAGAACTCTGAGAGGCTAAGTACTTGTTGAGGGTTACACAGATAAGTATATGTTAAAAACTACATATGTATATATATATATGTATATTTATGTATATATGTATATATACACACAAATACACACATATATACATATATACGTATATATGTATATATTTACGTACTGACTGGCTCTCCATCCACTCTACCAGTTTGTCATCTGCCTAGGAAGGAGATACATAATGAAGTGGACTTCATGTTCTGGCTCTACCATGTTGGAAGATGCTTAATGTTAATTGTCCTGTCAAAATCCTAGCCAATTATGTAGTCTGAGAACTGTGGAATCATATTTGACTTCTTTTTGATTGATTGTATAAAAGTTTGTCCTATTGGCATTAGCCAAATGGAAAATATATGAAATCTCTGGGGCCCTCATACTAAAATATGTGTCCATATGTTGGTTATTTGGGGAAACCAAAGTAAGATTTCTATTTTTTTAATTACAAAAGATTACACAACACTAAAAATACCAGGTCATTTAATCATTTTAATTTTTAAAAATAGACAAACCAGTTGTTTGTCACTATATAGAACAAAAACCAGTTGATTACATTTTTTTTTGACTTTTTACCTAGTTCTGGTGAGGGTAACAGTCTTAACTTTTCTTTTAAAACCTCCCTGTTTTCTTTAGGTTATCCAGAAAATTTGATTTTATGGACTATTAAAGTCTCAGTCCCTGAAATTGACATTTCAGAATACTGAAGCATACACATGCGGACCTTAGGGCAAATTGTAGAGGAATGGGAAATACAGATTTTGATATATAATTCAAAGTGAATTCATTGAATTACCTTCTTCCTTCCCCTAGTAATTCAACAATATGATTTTGATGTCCACATCAAAAGTGATAAATGACTTACCAAGCCCCAGTACAAAAACTGTTTTTATGATTTTTATCTTCCTGAACCTTCCTTCAACTTTGGACACTGCTGACTATTCTCTGTCTTCAGGAAATCTCCTTTCTTGGCTTCTTTGAGAGTATAAAGAGACTATTATGTTACACTGGTTTTCCTTCTGTATCTCTGATCTCCATTTATTTTTCTCATTTTATAAATCTTCTCCCTCATTCTATCCTCTAATTGTGAGCATTTCCTGAGTCCCCCTACCTTCCCCCCAAACTCCTGTCACTTTCTTCTGTTCTTCCTTCTTTATGCTCTCTCTTAATGCCTCTATTATCACCTTTCTGAGCATGACCCCCAAATTTAATTTCCAGTATTCTATTATATAAATCAGAAATGGGCTGCCTGCCACATTGCTGTGAGTTTTACTGGAACCAGATGACAACAGTTGGGAAATATTTAACAAAAGTAAAGTAAGTAAAAATGCAACAGTGCATAGATAATGTTAATATGTGGCTTCTTAAGTCAATATGCAGCCATATGGATGCTTATGTACAGTTCAGAGGCCCACTTTCTATTTGAGTTTCACACCACTGATCTAAACCATAGTAAAGAATTTCTGACTCTCTATGGCATATTTCTGCTTGGGTATCCTGTTGTCATATAAAACTTGATACTTAAAACAGTAGTTCATCTTCCCTTCAACTGATTTCTTTTCAGTTCCATATTTCTGTTTATGCTTTTGCCACCATCTCTCAATCAATCATCCAATGTGAAAAGCTTAGAAATATATTTTTTCTTCATTTTTCTCATCCATTATATCCAACCAGGCATCAAAACCTTTCTTTTTTATTTATTTGATCTCTTGCATCCTAGCTCAAGCCCTTATCAGCTTATTCCTAGCTATTGTAATATGATCTTGACTTGTTTTCCTACCTCAAACCAATTCTACTTATAACCCTTCTCCTATACATGGATATCAGATGGGTTTCTTAAAGTGTTGCTTTGAAAGCCCAAAGTTTATCATACTCTGAAGTTTTCATTGGTTCTTGTTTGCTTACTCCATTGTCACATTCCTTAGTCTGCTATTCTAAGCTCTCCAAAATTGCTCATGATATGCCTTACATTTCAATAAAAGTAACCTGTTCCTTGTTTGTCCTTCATTCTTGAAGAGGACCAATGTCATCAGGAGGGTGATGTCTTGATTTGCAAGTAAATTGCATTTAAGTGAGGCAGGACTGTGCAAAGTCACCAACCTCACTCTCTCCTCAAGAGTCAATTGGAATCCCATGGCAAGACATAGGTTAGAATGACTGGCCATGGCTCAGGATGCAATGGGAGACCTTGGGCTTTTTAAGCTAAGGTCTTTCCCAGGGCCTGGTTTGTCTGAGGCAATATCGATTCAGTAGTTAAAGACTAGGTAAGAACTGAGGCAAAAGATAGCCTAGTTGTCTCTATCTAAGAATCAGTCTGGGAGGAAGAGACTCAGAGTTTCTGGCCAGAACAGAAACAATTGCTGTTTACATTCACTCTGAGCCATCAAAACCCAAGCAATGAGTAAGTGAGGCTTGGGCTGGGACCTATTATTGGCCAATCAGTTTGAGCAAGAGTGATTTGGGTTTAAAGACTGTTCACTGTTTGGGGTATACTATGACCTTGCATTTTGGAATGTATAATTCACACCTTCCCTTCCCCTCAAAATATCTTCCTTTCCCCAAAGCCTTTTCTTCCATTCTTTTTTGACCTATCTACCTTATATACATATTTTTCCTGAGAATACCTTTGATTCCTTCATTGGCTATTCTAATGAAATTTTGGCAAAAATATGAAAATAGAGATATGGGTCCACAGGTGCTATTATCTTTTTATTTGCTCTTACTTTTGAAGGACACGAAATTGGAAAGGCTTATGAATGTTTTGAATGTTATTCGCATCTTTTTCATTTTTCTAAAATGTTCTTCTTTTTTGACATGTGGTAAATTTATCTTTAAAAATCTGTTACATCCAGCACAGATTTCTTCTGTATTTATTGAGTCAGATCTAGGCCCTGCTATAGGTACACTCATCTTATGATCACTTCCCCACATAACAAATGAGATAATATGGAAAGCATGCTGCAAACCTTGAAGTTCTATGTAAAAGCTATTTATTTTTATTATCATTTATAATTATTATTCCCCACTAAAGATCTAATATAACTGGGTCTCACCCTAAGCTCCCTTAGGGTAACTATTCTTCCTAACACTTTTTCGTTATTTTCTAGGTCTATACTACTCAAAATCTTCTATTCTCTTCTGCTGCAAAGTTTTACAAATTAGCTTTTACTCTATATTTGTGATGCCTTTGGTAACCATACCTATTCAGTTGGCGAGGAGGTCAAATGGTTTTTGGGAAGGTGGTTTCTATACTTTTTTGTCATCTCCATAGTGGTGACTGCCTTGAATTGATCGGTGTGTTCTAAAAAATGATGGTATTTACTTTTGTCCATTTTCCATTTTATCAAAGGATTTATCTCCACCAGTACTTAACAGAGTAGTTGCCCCAAAGGAGGTGATTAACAAATATTTTTGTATTGTATTGAATTCTCACTCTAAATCCTCATCAAGAGAAGTGAACATATTAGCTTATTGGTTCATCCACAGCATTTAGCAGAGTGATATATACTTAATAAAGAATCAATTAGTATTTACTCATTACAATGTTTTTTTTTAATATGCATGGAGTCCCAAAATCTTAGTACATTTTAAAAACCATTAAAGCTTTGATACTTCAAAAATCCATGCCTATGGAGCGGAGCCAAGATGGCAAAGAAAAGTCGGTGACTTGCCTGAGCGCTCCCTAAAATCTCTCCGAACACCTTTAAATAAGGACATAAAATAATTCCTGGAACAACAGAACCCACAAAAGGACAGGGTAAAAACAGTGAAAGACATAGAGACAACTTAGAAGGTCATCAGGAAAGGTCTGTCACATCTGGGTGAAAGTGAAGCACAGTCCAGCTCAGGCCATGCCAGCATGCACCCAGCCCAAGCAAACCAGGAGTAGGCCTTGGGAGTCATTGAATTAGCAGTGGCAGAGCTCTCAGTCCACAGTCAGAAAGAGATTACAGGGGTCTCTTTTCTATCACTGAGGCAGCGCTCTGTTGCTTTACCCATACTCAGAACTGGGTCACAGTCCTGGGTGGCAGTCCCAGGATGAGGAGGAGCACTAGCATAGTGGAGCTCATAGCTACAGTGGAGCTGGGATCCTTTTCACAGTTCTAGGGCAGAAAAGAGTGCTTCTGGTTGCTCATAGACCAGAGCCCAGGCAAGGAGAACAGTAAACACACCTCTCTTTAGATCATACCACCTTGGAAGAACTGAAAACTTACAGGTCCTAGCAGTATCTCTGAAAACAACAGCACAAAACCCCTGAAGCTTGGGACAATGTGCCCTCCACCCTGGAAGCAGAGCCTTACTTTATCAAGTCAAGAAATAGGCTAGGAAAATAAACAAACAGCAGAAAAAATTCAGACCATAGAAAGTTACTATAGTGACAAGAAAGATCAAAACATATACTCAGAAGAAGATAACAGAGTCAAAGCTCCTATCTCCAAAGCCTCCAAGAAAATTGTGAATTGGTCTCAGGTCATAGAAGAGCTCAAAAAGGATTTTGCAAATCAAGTAAGAGAGGTGGAGGAAAAATTGGGAAAAGAAATGAGAGTGATTCAAGAAAATCATGAAAAACAAGTCAATAGCTTGGTAAAGAGGGCACAAAATAAAAACTCTGAAGAAAATAACACCTTTAAAAACAGACTAGGCCAAATGGTAAAAGATGTACAAAAAGCCAGTGAGGCAAAGAATGCCTGATAAAGCAGAATTAGCAAAATGGAAAAAAGAGGCACAAAAAATTCACCGAAGGGAAAAAAAAAACTCCTTAACAATTAGAATTGAGTAAATGGAAGCTTATGACTTTATGAAACATCAAGAAACAATAAAACAAAACCAAAAGAAAGAAAAAAAGAGAAGACAATGTCACTTCTCTCATTGGAAAAACAACTGACCTGGAAAATAGGTTGAGAAGAGATCATTTAAAAATTGTTGTGCTACCAGAAAGCCATGATAAAAAAGAGCCTAGACATCATCTTTCAAGAAATTATCAAAGAAAACTGCCCTGATATTCTAGAACCAGAGGGTAAAAAAGAAATTGAAATAATTCACCTATCACCTCCTCAAAGAGCCCCAAATGAAAACTCTAAGTAATATTACAGCCAAATTTCAGAGCTCCCAGGTCAAGGAGAAAATATTGTTAGCACCCAGAAAAAACAATTCAAGTATCATGGATTTAGCAGCTTCTACATTAAAGGATTGGAGCATTTGGAATATAATATTCCAGAGGGCAAAGGAACTAGGAAGAAAACCAAGAATCACCTGTACAGCAAAATTGAGTACAATCCTTCAAGGGAAAAGATGGACATTCAATGAAAGAGAATTTTCAAGTATTCTTGATGAAAAGACCAGAGCTGAATAGAAAATCTGACTTTCAAATATAAGACTCAAGAGAAGCATAAAAAGGTAAACAGGAAAGAAATCATAGGAGATTTAATAAGGTTGGGCTGTTTACATTCTCACATGGGAAGATGATACTTGTAACTCATAAAAACTTTCTGTTATTAGGGCAGTTAGAAGAAGTATATAAAGACAGAGGACTCAAATGTGGGTTGAACATTAAAAAGACGATATCTTCAAAATAAAATTAAAGTGTGAGAGAGGGATGTATTGGAAGAAAGGGAAAGAGAGAGGTAGAATGGACTAAATTATCTCAGGTAAAAGAGAAAGAGTTTTTACAATGAAGAGGAAGAGGGGATAGGTGAAGGGGAGTGAGTGAACCTTAATCTCAACAGAATTGGCTCAAAGAGGGAATAACATATGAACTCAATTGTGTATAGAAATCTATCTTACCCTACAGGAAATAGGAGGGGAGGGGATAAGAGAAAGGAGCGGTGATAGAAGGGAGGACAGATTGAGGAAGGGGGTTGTCAGAAGCAAAATGCTTTTGAGGAGAAACACGGTGAAGAGAGAATAGAATAACCAAGGGTAAGGGGAATAGGAGGGATAGAAACACAATTAAAAGTAGCTATTGTAAAAAAAAAATATTTTGAAGCTAGTTTCTTTGATAAAGGCTTCATTTTTCAAACGTACAGAGGACTGAGTCAAATTTATAAAAATGAGATCCATTTCCCAATTTATAAATGATCAAAAGATATGAACAGTTTTCAGATGAAGCAATCAAAGCTGTTTAAAGCATATGAAAAATGCTCTTACTATTGACTGGAGAAATGAAAATTAAAATAATTCTGAGGTAGTACCTCATGCTTATTAGATTGGCTAATATGACAGAAAAGGAAAATTACAAATATCAGAAGGGATGTGGGAAAAATGAGACATTAAAGCATTGTTGGTGTAGTTGCTAACTGATTCAACCATTCTGTAGAGCAATTTGGAACTATGCCCAAAGGGCTATAAAAACTACGCATACCCTTTGACCTAGGAATACTAGGTCTCTGTCCCAAAAGAGATAAAAAAGAAAAATGAAAAGGACCTATATGTACAAAAATATTCATAACAGCTCTTTTCTGGGGGCAAAAATTATAAATTGAAGGGATATCCGTAAATCAGGGAATTACTGAACAAGTTACGGTATGTGATTATGATGGAATCCTATTGTACTATAAGAAATGATGAGCAGGATATTCTCAAAAAACCTAGAAAGACTTGCATAGACTGATGCAAAGTAAAATGTATGGTGTACAAGGTAACAGCAATACTGTAAGATGATCAGCTGTGAATGACTTAGCTATTCTTAGCAATGCAATGATCCAAGACAACTCTGAAGGACTTATGGTGAAAAAATGTTATCCGTCCCCAGAGAAAGAGCTGATGGTGTCTGAATACAGACTGAAGTATACTTTTTACTTTATTTTTCTTAATTTTTTTAATTTGTTTTTTTACAACATGTCTAATAGGGAAAAGTTTTTCATGACTACACAGGTATAACCTATATCTAATTGCTTACCTTTTCATTGAGGGGGTGGGTGGGAAGGGAGGAAAGGTAGAACTTGGAACTCTGTTTTTAAAATGAATGTTAAATATTTTTTCCCGTGTATCTGGGAAAAAATAAACTACTAAACAATTTTTTAAAATAGTTTTTTTTTTCCTCCACAGAAGAGATAAAATAGTGCCTCTGGGCAAATATAGGACTATGAAAACAAATAGGAGTAGAGGCAGAAGAGCGGTCCTCTTGGGACAATCTAAGAAGACCTGAAGAAAAATTCCAGGACTAGATTTCCTCCCTATGAAGAGGAAACATCTCCAGATTAGGGTCTGCTTTAACAACAAGTGGCAAGCTGCTTAAATAACAAATGGCAAGCCCCAGGGTTAACTGGGTTGGCAGGCTGCCTCCTCCATGCCACAGGAGCTTTTACCCCTGGGACAGTGAGGGGAGTTAGGCCTCTGGCCTGGAGAAGATCTAGGGAACCTCTGGTGACAAGGAATGCCAGACCCAGCTGTGCTGTGGAGAGTGGTGGGGTGAGAAAGAACCAGCATAGTTTTAGTGAGTGCAGAAGCAGTGGGGTGGGCACTTATTGGAGGCTGGAAGTCTTGGTTTCAGTTCAATGTGAGAGGAGAGAACTGAAGAGGATCAGAGGCTAGAGGCACCATCCCCCATATCCCAGGACTGGAGGTGATTATAAAAACTAAATCATCAACAACAACAACAAAAAAAAAACACAGGCAAAAGATAAAGACTCCAACCATAGAAAGCTACTATGGGAATAGAGAAGACCAGGGTTCATCTTCAGAGGAGGATACTGAAGCAAAGAAACCCTCTTCTACCCCAAAGAGTAATGTCAAATCATCATATGCTCAAAAAGAATTCATTGAATAACTTAAAAAAGACTTTAAAATCAAATGGGAGAGATTGAGGAAAATTTAAAAAGAAAAATAAGAACAATACAAGAAAAATAAGAAAATTATGACAAGAAAGTCATCCAATTAGAAAAGGAGATTTAGAATCTTAAGGAAGAAAATGACTTCTTGAAAATCAGAATTGGGCAAGGCGAAGCCAGAGAAGTTATGAGATGAAGAAATAAAAACAAAATAAAGAGTGAAAAAATAGAAGAGAATGTCAAACTTCTCATAAGCAAAACAATGAATCTAGAGAACAGATTGAGAACATAGGAATAATTGGACTACCTGAAAGTTCTGATCAAAAAAAGAATCTTGAATAATAATACAAGAATTAATTAAAGAAAATTGTCCTGAAGCATTAGAACAAGAGGAGAAAGCAGAAACAGAAAAAAATCCACTGATCACCACCTGAAAGAGATCCTACAGGAAAACTCACAGGAATACTATAGCTAAATTCCAAAACCCCCAGATCGAGGACAAAATATTATAAGCACCAAGAAAAAATTGTGTATGCTAGATTAGAATCACACAACTAGCATTGGCGATACTAAAATATTGCAGGTCTTGGAACACTATATATTGAAGAGCAAAAGAACTGGGCCTCCAGGTGAAAATATCATACCCAGAAAAGCGAAGCATAGTTCTGAATAATAAAAAAAAGGACATTTGATCAACTGTCAGACTTTCAAGACTGTTTAAAAAAAACAATCCTGAACCCAATAGAAGATTTGACATACAATAGCCAAGAGAAATATAAGGCAAAGGACCATGCCAAAAAGAAAATATGAAGGATAGGTCTGTGGACTTGGAGTGAGAAGATGCTGGTTCAACGTGATTTCACCTGAAAAGCATGCTAGTTGAAGGTATGACAGATGAAATATTTGGAATGAGAAAATGTGCATTTTAGGAATCTGGAACAGAAAAGAAGTCCAGGATTTGAAAAGCCACAATGCAAGGAAAAGGATCAATGGGTAACCATCATCAGAAAAAGAAGATGGATTGTCCAGAAATATCACAATAAGGATCAGATGCTTAAGTATAAGAATAAAGATTAGGTACATACATGGAGTTGGGTACCCAAAAGGAATCTTGACAAGACCCAGGGAGTCCTACTCAGATATCAATAAAGTTTTGATCAGGCCTAATTGTTAATCAGGAATTAATAAAGTGTTAATCCTTTATTAAGCTGAGTGTCAAATGAAGCTAAAAGCAAGTGACCTTGAGTAAGTTATTTCATTTCTGACAATTTCCTCAATAGAAAATGTGGACATTTATTAAATGCCAATTACATATGTGGAATTGTGCTTATGTATAGGGACCCAAAATAAAAAAATGAGCGGTCTCATATCTTCAAGAAGCTTGCATTTTATGGGGATACCGCTCGGGTTTTTTTTTTAAAAGAAACTAAAAGTTTAAGTAGGAGTTTGTTCATCACCATAACTAATCAGAGGATTAAAGATACATTTTTATAGCTATAAAACCTCAAAACAACAACAAAAACAACAAACTCCAAACCCAAAGGCATTGAAAGGAAAAAAAATAGAAAAAACTCCTATGCTTAATTACAACGAGAACAATAAAAACCCTTTGGTTCTTAAAGCTATGCTAAGACTTTTGGGACACCACATTTCTCATTGTTAGTAACGGAAAACAACAAGAACAAACCTCAGATCACGAATAAGACTTTGTGGTTAATTTGAAAGAGAGACATTTCCTGTGCTGCTTCCTTTGGGAAGAGGATAGTGTATCATGCTCGGGTGTTTGAACTCATACAGGTACTACTGGAAGTCTGAAAGGCTTTGTTGAAAAATCAGTTTAGAATGCTTTTCTGTATTTTATGGTTCTCTCCTAAGTCAACATGAATCTTTGAAAAGTAACTCTCAGAATCTTTACTGATGCATGGAATTCATGGAATTTTTTAAGGTTCCTGGTTACAGAGACTTTTTCCTTAAACATGACCCAAGGAAAAATTTATTTTGTTTTGGCATTTGAGATTTTTCTAACTATTTAACTAATTTTTTCAGACACTTTGGTTTTCTTTTTACCATTACAACATTTGTGAACAACATCCTCTCAGGCAAGACAAATTTGACATGCTATTAATTAACATCCTCTTGGCAGCATTTGGACATGGCCACATTTTCAGTGATGTAAACCAATAGGAAAATATTTCTATTAACTTTTCTTTAAATTTTGTCCCACCACAAGAACTCGCAACTGAGCCAATGATGTTGCCTCACTCTAGAATAGGATTATAGCCTGTCAGAGCTAAAAGAAATATTACAGATTGTCTAATTTACCTTCTTTCCTTCCTACCCTTATTTTAGACAAACATTAACTTGTGGGGAGGGGGGAAGTGACTTACTCTCTTTTATGGATTTCCTCATATAAAAGAATTATGTTTTAATATTTTGATAATGTAGCTGAAAAGAGAATAATCTATGGTTTTTTTATTTACAGGCTGACAAAAATCCACTGTAAAGACAAATAAGCTTTGACATCTGTGTGCATTTCCTGTTGAAGTCATCAGGAGTACTAACTACTTACGCAAGTGTCAGTTGGATGAGAAATTGATTCTTTAAATTTTCTGAATCAAGGACTTTCCACTTATTAGACAAGGAAGGCTTAGAAATGTGTAAGACATATGTGTGAGATACAAAAGGGAGTGTTTTAATTATACCAGATAAGTTTTACTTGTATTGTTTTTATGAATAATGAACAGAACCACTAAAAGTGGGCCTAATTAGGAATCATACTGTCTAAATATTCCCTTCCTACCCTTACTAGACAACTTGCATCCACATGTATTTTGCATTCCCAGTGTTGGATTTTTTACAACATAGACGTGATTTGCCTAGTTAATTCCTTTTTATAGACTAGAAATCATAGTTCTAAGTCCCCAAGTAAGATCTCTAGGGAGGAAATAGTTGTTGAGCAGAATCATAGACTCTTGGAGGGTACCAGCATCTTTCTCGTATCTGAGGTTCACAATCTAGTAGTCATCTTTGACCTTTCCCTCTCCTCCCTCACATCCAATTAGTTGCTAAGTATTGCGAATTTTACTTCAGCAATATATGATGTATCTTTTCCCTACTTTCCACGTACGCTGCCATCACTCAAGTTCAAGATTTCATTAGTTTTTCGTTGGATTATTGCACTAACTTCCTAGTTAGTCTATCTCAAGTCTCTCCCTCATTTAGTTTTAAGTATGCCTATCTCTTTTAAAAATTATTTGTGATAATGGTGTTCATCCAATTTTTCATCCATTTTGTTATAAGGTATAATTGAGGCACTTGGATGGCACAGTGAATAGAGTATTAAAGGTGGGGTTAGGAAATCATAAGTTCAAATCCTATCTCAGACACTCATAAACTGTGTGACTCTTTAATATGCGTAGAAGGCTGGGGGGCAGAGCCAAGATGGCGACAGGAAAGCAGTAACTGGCGTGAGCTCCCCACCAAGTCCCTCCAAAAACCTATAAAAAAATGGCTCTGAACCAATTCTAGAACTGCAGAACCCACAAAGTGGCAGAGGGAAGCAGGGCTCCAGCCCAGGACAGCCTGGATGGTCTTGGGGTAAGGTTTGTCCCAAACGGAACTCCCAGCCCCCAGCTGA
>JAQQSZ010003598.1:0-14401 GCA_028646595.1 Phalanger gymnotis
GAGAGGAGTGGGGTGACAGAAGGGAGGGCTGACTGGGGAACAGGACAACCAGAATATATGCCATTTTGGAGTTGGGGGGAAGGTAGAAATGGGGAGAAAATTTGTAATTCAAACTCCTGTGAAAATCAGCACTGAAAACTAAATATACTAAATAACAAAAAAAAATAATGTACATCTTAAAGTATATCTAATTGAAGTTTCTTGAATGCAGCCTTATTTGATTACAGGTAAATTAATAACATGAAAAGGATACAGGATATATACAGAGATCCCTCACACTTACCTGAAGACCTATCACTAAGCTTTGTGACCTTGATAAGTTCTCATGGGCTCAACTCCAGGGATTCTCATCTCATTTCCTGC
This sequence comes from Phalanger gymnotis, assembly GCA_028646595.1. Classification (NCBI taxonomy): domain Eukaryota; kingdom Metazoa; phylum Chordata; class Mammalia; order Diprotodontia; family Phalangeridae; genus Phalanger; species Phalanger gymnotis. The sequence continues at coordinate 364 of JAQQSZ010003598.1, forward strand.
CACCTTCATGTTCTTCCACCCTTAGGACTAACCATTCTCTGGAGACAAGAGGTTTAGGTTCCTTACTGTGTCACCATGAGAAAATTTTGTTCCTGGAACAGAAGTGACTGTGTTGCCATGTGAATTTCCATATTTTCAGGGAATGTGTATGGGGTAGGGAAAGCTTGGCAGGGGGATCTCACTCCATTGGAACCCAAGAGGGCTACAGGTGTGTGTGTGTGTGTGTGTTGGCGGGGGTGCAACTTTTTGTTGGATTGATGGTTCCAGCCATCTTATGTCCTGAGTAGTGGTGGTGAGTTTCAATGGCTAACACTATTTTCAGATAGACCCTTTCTCTTGCCCACTCCCCCCAGGAACCCCCAGTCCTGTCAATCTCCCCACATCTCCCTAAACTTGGGAATCTTTTGATGCTCAGAGCCTTCGATAATCTGGGAAGCCTCTGGACCAACATTGACCCCTGGGATTCCTTGGATCCCACCAAGAACCTTGTCCTTTCCTGACGCCCTGCGTCCTTTGTCCTTCATATCCTTCCCTACCTGCGTTTGTGGTGGATTGGGGAGATGGGTTAGGGTGAGTTAGTAGGAAGTTTAGGGGAATCAAACCAGGAGACATGAATGGACTGCCCCTATTTACTCTATCCCCATCTCTGCTTCATTCAGTGGAACAGACAGTGCTGGAGGAGGCAGGGGGAGGTTCCCACCAAGCTGTAACAACCCTGAAACTCAAATGCCAAACCTCCGGTTTCCAGTTCAAGACAAGCAAACTTGGCTGGTACTTTTGAGCCCCTGGCCATGCCCCACTGTGGTTGACCAGTCTCAGCAGTAGTTCTGCAGAGGCCATTGAAGACCGAATCACCACCTCCAGGGAGGACACTGGCAGCTTGTTTTTCCCACAGATTGAGGGCCTGGGCCTCAGAGATTCTGGTCAATATCACTGTGCAAGGAGAGTGGGGAATGGAGATGACACAGACAAGTTGGTCTTTGGTCGTGGGACGGATGTGACTGTGGAACCTGGTGAGTGCCTCTAGTATCCCAGTCCTAAGAAAATCCTAAGGCTTCAGGTCTCATAGTCAGTCAGTGTTGGGCCTAGATCAGAAGTAGGGTTCCCCACCTCCCAGTCCCCTTTCTCTATCACAGTGTAGACCATGCACAGCTAACATTCCCACTCTGAAGTGAAATCCCCTGGGGACGGATTATGGTAGGTCATTGAAGGGCTTTGGGGTCACATCATAATAACACTTATAGATTTGGGACACTCAGCAAAGAAACCCTGACATTTGTCAACACCAGGGACAGTGAGAAGTTGGGGGAGTTGGGAATGGCAAAGGAGACTGTGGTCTATGGGGCAGAACATGTGAGTTGGGGATATGGGAACCACGTTGAGGCTGAGGCTTGGGGCAGGAAATGGGGCTGAGGTTTATTTTTTAGTTACTTGGTCACATGAATCTGTTACCCACATATAAGACCAGACTGAGGTTAAGAAGGGGCAGGAAATTTGGGGCTAAAATTTGTTTTTCCCAGTTATATGTTGGCCATATGTGTATCTTTCCCACATCTGGGCTGGGTCTAGATTGGGGACAGGAAACCATCATTTGATTGCAGGACCTCAAGCCCCCCTGTCACTGAGCATGTGTTTGGTGAGGGATCAGGATTCCGTGGCCTGCCTGATCAGGAACTTCTACCCCAAGGAACTCTATGTGTCCCTGGTCTCCCCTGGAGCTTTGATCTCAGCCCAAGCTCTTACTCTCATCCCCATGGCCAATGGCACTTACAATGCTGTCCGGATTGGCGGGGTTGGTGAGAATGATACAGTAACCTGCTCAGTGAAACATCTTGGAAAAGAGATACATGTATCCCACCAGCCAGGTATGATTAACCCTTGGCTGACAGAGGTTGGGAAGAAGGAGGTAGAAAAGAAAGATGCTTCAGTCTACAAAGGGGCATCCTGGCTTCACTGGAGGACAGAGACAAGGATGTAGGCTGTGTCTGGGGAGGGGTATTACAGGGCACTAAGCGATGTTTTAAGCTAGGGAAAAGGGTCCTGGAATTGGAATGTGGGTCCTAGGATGGAAAGGAGTATCCTAGGAAAAGATGTCATAGTGCTAGAGATAAGAATCCTGGCTTGTGGACTAGGTCTTGGATTGAAGGGAGGAAGTTAGGATCAGGATATGGTCCTAGCCTGGGAAGGTAGTTCCTGACTTTGAGGTGGAGCTATGCATTGGGGAAGCCAGTGCTGGGCTCACTGAGGATCAGAGCTGTGTTTGAGGATGTTTTTCTGGTTTCAGATCATACTGGATCAGACCCTGGGATTACCTCTGAACAGAAATTGTCTTGTCATGAGAAGGATCTCATGCATGAGTTACAGATTCATGGTGAAAATGCAGAGCTAATGAGACTGAACCTGAGAGCCTCATAAGAAAGAAAATGTAAGTGACCAGAAGGAGAAACTGACAAAGTCATGAAGTTACCAAGAAGCAAATTTAGCTTAGATCATGTAAGGAATAAATTTCTGAATATTAGGACTGTTAAAAGTGGAATGGGCTGTTTGAGGAGGCCATGGGGGTACCTCATTGAAGCACTTTCAGCAAAGACTGGATGAGACCACTTAGGGGTATGTTGTAGAGGGAATTCCTTCTAGGCGCAGGTTGGAGCAGTTAGCTACTTGGGTCTTTTCTAAGTGAAGTTCTCTGAAGCTATGATCCTGCTGGTCTCCATGTTTCCTACTTTGATAATGGGATAGCCCAGTATTTAGAGTGACAATAACCCCAGGTAAGGAGTGTGTGATATTCCACAGTTTGGCTGTGCCATAATTCAGAGTTCAAAGTGTATAATGTTACCCAGGACTCAGGAAATGCGATATTCCATAAACTAAGCTGAGCACCCCCTGCTCCTTCATAACTTACTCTCTAGATAATTATTCCGCACGGTGATTGCTCCCAGCATCCTTTCTCTCCTCTTCATACCCTCATCTTCCACAGTTGCAGCAGATGTCCTACTTCAAATAGAGCTTGTCATCATTTCCTCTGTCACTGTTGCATTCATCCCATGCTTGAATCATTCACGTTATTTTTGATTCTTCCACCTCATTCAAATTTCATACCAAATCTAATATAATCTAACAAATATTTATTGACCACCTACCTTGTGCATGACATTAGGGATTCAGTGGAAAAAATGAAATGCATTCCTTGCCCTCCAGGAGCTTACATTCTACTGGAAGGCAGGATACAACATACAAAAGGATAAGTATATACACAATTACATCACGTGGGAAAGAGCACCAATAAATAAAGGATGAGACAAGGATTTCTGCTTGAATTGGTGCAAGACCTCAGCCTTGAAGGAAGCTAGGGATCCCAAGAATGGAGATGAGGAGGGAATGTATTCCAAACCGGGGGTGGGGTGAGGGAAGCTGGGAGATAGAATGCACATTTGGGGAACAGCAAATAGGCCAGATGGATTAGAACATGCTATGTGTGAAGCGAGAATAATGTTCATTAAACATGGGAAAGTAGATTAGAACCAAATTGTGAAAGATTGCTATTCATCCTGGAATCAATAGTCACTGAAGATTCTTGAACTGGGGAAATGACATGGTCAGATTTGTGTTTTAGGAAGATAATTTTGACAATTACGTAGAGGATATATTTGGGATGGGGAGAGACTGGAAGAAGAAAGATCAATTAGGAGGCTGTTGCCATAGTTTAGGTAAGAAATGATGGGGCCCTGAACCAGGCTGATGACTGTATGAATGGACAAAAGGGAGAAAAGAAATACAGAATTGAAAAGACCTGACAACAGGTTGGATACATGAGGTGAGAGAGGGTAAAGAACTTAGAATGATGCTAAAGTTGTGAATCTGGCTGACTAGAACGATGGTGGTTCCTTAAAATAAATAGGGAAGTGTAGAGGAAAGGTAGGCTAAGGGGGAAAGGTGATGTGTTCCATTTTGGTCCTGCTCAGTTTGGAATGTCTAGGACATACCTAGCTCAGGGGTGGGGAACCTTCAGCCTTGGGGCTACACGTGGCTTTCTAGGTCTTCAAGTGTGGTCCTTTGAGTGAACCCAAACTTCACAGAACAAATCTCTGTGAAGTCTGGATTCAAAGGACTGCACTTGAGAACCTAGAGGGCCACATGTGACTTCGCCCTAGTTAGAGTCAGAAGACCTAAATTTAATCTCATCTGCTAGCTAAGTGACCATGGACAAGTCACTCAAACTCTATGAGCCGGTTTTCTCATTGATAAAATGGCAATAGTAATTGTAATGCCTACCTCATGGTGTCTTGGGGAAAATCTCATGAGATTTTGTGTAGATTGTTCTGCAGACCTTATAAGCACTACATAAATGATAGCTAGGATTGTTTCCATAGCTTAGGTTAGGCCCCTAGAATTCAGCATGCTTCCTCTTGACCTTGACCTTTACTGTTACCCCCTGCAGAAAGACCTGAGAAGGGAAACAAGCTACTCCTCAGTGTGATGGGCCTGAGACTGCTATGCATGAAGACTGTGGCCATCAATGTCCTCTTCACTGCCATGGCCTTGACCTCCTGATGTAAATCTCTAGCTTTGGCCTATCTTCCGTTCTTTCTAGCTTCTCTCAGACCATTAATACTGGTCTCCTTTCTGTCTCCTCAGATTCTCCTCTGTACTTCCAGCCAGAGCTCAGCTTCACCCTTTTCAGTCTCCATTCTGTCCCCTCAGAGTCTTCTCTGTCTCTCATACTCCTCCTTAGTCCCCTTGCTGTACATGTTCGTTTTTCACAGAATTCTCTCTGACCTGTCATAATTTTCCCATGGTTTCCTCCTCACTCACTATGCCCCATTTACCTTTCAGCCTCTTCTTTGCTCTGGTCTCTTCTCTCTGGTCTCAGATACCCTTTCACCCTCCTTCAGCTTCACTTCAGGCTGCACTTCATCCTGGTCTCATCTCTTCCCTCTCAGTATCCCTTCCATCTCATTGTCCTTCTTCTTGAGACTTTACCTTGAAGGAAAGGGTAAGGGGCAAGGCAATGGGTTTGGCATCTGACTCCCTGACTTTTGATTTCTAACTTCTGCTTCTCCACAAGAACTTGAAGAAGAAGTTCTAAAAAGTTGCCATTTGGATTCTGGATCTCCCTGGGGATCCCCGAATGACTTCTGGATAACCTCAAGAAAACTCCAGAATGACCCCAAGGATGCATAATCATCCCAGTTACATTCAATTCCCTTTAAACTGTAGACTCTCCATTCCTGAGTCCATATTCTCCATGAAATAGTATTCCTCATTCCCTTAGTTCTACAATAAAGACAAGAAAGCCTTGCCGTGCTCTGGGCTTCTATGTATTGCGGTGGGGTATTCAAAGACCAAATCCACTTGGATCTGACAGCTTAGCCTACTATGATACCACACTCATCCCCTACCTCAACCAACTTCTTTCTATTGGAGCCTCCATTTGAGGCTGATAAGGGGATGAACTCATGCTAATGGGAACCAGATCATGGGTGCCAATGGTAGGATTGAGACCACATGAACTAATGATGATGATGATGGTGATGATAGCTAGTATTTATATAGCCCTTTAAGGTCTGCAAAATGCTTTATAGATATCTCACAACAATCCTGGGAGATAGGTGCTATTATTATCTCCATTTTTGGAAACTGATGCAAACAGACTTGCCCAGGGTCACATAGCTAGTAAGTGTCTGAGGTCAGATTTGAATCAGGTCTGCCTGATTCTAGATCCACTACTGTGCCATGTAGCTGCCTCTGCAAGCTGCTTGGGGTGGGGACCTGCTGGTGGAAAGTGTGCTTCACCATCTTCCCTTGTCCTCCTCACTGCGTCCCTGTAAAGGTCACTGTGCTTCCTCATAGAATCACTTTCAGAGCTAGAAAGTGGTCATAGCTGAGTGGTCATTCAGTTGAACTCATACCTGAAAAAGAATCCCCTCTATAAACCATCTAGTATGTGTTCATCCAGCCCCTGCTTAAAGAGCTCTAGTGTGGAACAACTTGTTACCTGGTTAGCCAATTCTGGTTTTGGATAGTCCTAATTGTTAGGGATTTTCTCCTACCAAGCCTTAATTTTCCATTTCACATCTCCTAGTTTGCCCTCTTAGATCAAAAATGACAAGTCTAATGACTTTTCCATGTGATAGCCCTTAAAATAATTAAACATTAGCAACACTGAAGCTTCCTAATTCACAGGGTAGCTATGAATAAGGTGTAAACTCTAACCTGCTGCATAAATGGGAATGATCTCGGGGTCTGATCTCTCTCCTGGGCTCTCAATTCCCATTGCTCATTGCCCTTTGGATATCATCACAGCACTTCAAGTCAATGGATCCAAGCCTGATGATGTTTATCTCCAAACAAGCTCTAGAACTTGTGTGACTTAGGCAGAAGAAAGCAGAACTGTCACAACCCAAGTAGTATATCTTAGATACACACACATACATACACACACACACACACTCACACACACACACTTACACACACACACACACACACACCTTGCACTGGTGCACAATATTAAAGGAGTCAAAGGTACCTACAGTGATCAAACTGGACTCCCTCAGCTTGGCTTCTATCCTTATCTCAAGAAGCTTTGTTCTTCCCTAGACACCTGTCAAATAAGGGAGAGCAACTGCAGTGTCAACCTAGGAGGAAGCCTGCTGGCCCAGCAGAAAGGGGCCCTGCTCAGAGGAACCTGGAGAGTACCTTCCTGCTTCCTTCCTCCTTCCTCTAACAGGAGAAAGCACTGGCTGCCAGCTCCTTTGTTTATACTGTCCCTTCATGGATCAACTTAGGAGGGAAAGCATCTCCCTTGCTTTTTGTAAAAGTGCTCCTGAAAAAATAGGGACTATATGGACCAGGATCTGGGCTAGCTAGACCCTGGGCACAAAAAGAAATCATAGCAAAGAATAGTCCTTGCTTTAATAGAATATGCAAGCTACTGGGGAGAGTCACATAAGGGTGGGTAGGAGGAATGTCACAGATAAACAACAAAATGTGTGGTGTGGGAGGGCTCTAAAAATAGTAGGATTTGAAAGGTTTGTCTTAAGAAGTATCACCAGAGATGAACCTTGATGGATACTAAGAACTCTAAGACTGAAAGTTGAGGAACAAGAAACTTTTCAAGAACAGAGTAGGGCTTGTATAAGACATGAAGTCAGGAGATAGAATATTGCTATTAGGGAATAGAAAGGAAGCCAGTTTATCTAGAACAGAGTCAGGGAAAGTAAGTGAAATTTGGGGATTCCCTGGTTGTATAGGACTTTAATTGCTAAGCTGGGGAGTTTGTATTACATCCTAGAAAAATGAGGAGCCACTAAAGCTTCTTGAGTAAGAAGGTCAAATTTGCCCTTTACAAAGTCTATTTTGGCAGCTGTGATTGGATTGATTGGAGACAGGACAGCCTGAAGGAAGGGGATCAAATAGGAGGCTTTTCTAATATTTCTTTTTTTCTTGGAGGGCAGAAGGCAGGGCAATTGGAATTAAGTGACTTGCCCAAGGTCACATATCTAGTAAGTGTATCAAGTGTCTGAGGCCTGATTTGAACTCAAGTCCTCTTGACTCCAGGGCCAATGCTCTACACATTGCTCCACTTAGCTGCGCCAACTTTTCTAATATTTCAGGGAACATGTTATAAATAGAGCTTAATGAATTCTTAAATGAGGATGGTGGCTCTGTGAGTCGTGTTGGATGTGAGAGATGTTGGGGAGCTAGAACAGACAAGAGATAACGAGTGATTAGATGAGGTGGGGGCATTATACAGAATATGAAGTGATGAGGAAAGGCCACAAACTTGAATGGCTGTGGCCTCGAAAGAAATAGGGAAGTTTAGAGTAGGGACAGGTTGGGGAAGAAGGTAAAGAGCTCCATTTCAGACAAGTTGAGTTTGAGATGCATCCTGGATATCCAGGTGGAAATGTACTTCTGGTAAGTTGGTGATCTCTGGAACCTGAGTTTAGAAAAAAAAAAGATCAAGTCTTGTTATATAAATTCGAGAGTACTCTGCAAAGAGAGTCTAATTGAGCCCATTTGGTGAGGTCATCCAAAGAGAGGTGGTAGAAAGAGAAGAGGGCCCAGGAGAAATTCCCGCTTATCGGGGACTGAGAAGCTTTCCTCATCTGCAACAGGAGGATAATAATGTTTGTACTAACTAATCAAAAGGTTGTTGTAGGGAAAATGTTTTGTAAACCTTGAAGCCCTGTAGAAATCTCAGTTATTAGCATCAGTATTATCGTTGCCTCAGATTGGATCTTAGGAATCTGCAAGATTTCTACAACATCATAAGAAAAGGTACTTCTTGTCCATAAGCACTTGTGATAGTGGGATTGTGACTAGTGGAAACCTCAAACTCTTTTATATCTTTTTATCTCTTTTATAGCATGAATTAATATGGTGACACTGCCCCCGGCAGTGGTACTGAGGAAGCACCTGGCAATTACTTGTTTGCTGGAAGCACCAATATAATATCTAGAAAATAAATGAGAATTACAAGGTCTTTCATCTAGATGTAACCTTTGAGATCATTTAGTCCAGCCCATTCATTTTATAGATAAAGAAACTGATGATCAAAGGAAGGAAATAGCTTGCCCAGGGTCTCAAAGTCAGTGAATGGTAGGACAAGGACTTGAGCCAAGATGTTCCAACTCCTCCTCCATTTATTTGCCCACTACACCATACTACTTTTGTGGAAAGAGATTTCTTTTATTAACTTTAGAGGATAGAGCCTAGAGACTGTCATTTATGTTATTTGTGGCAAAACACAAGCATTCATAATCGTGACACCTGGTTGTTGTTCAGTTGTGTCTGACTCTTTGTGACTCCATTTGACGATTTCTTGGCAAAAATATTAGAATTGTTTGCCATTTCTTTCTCTATCTCCATCTCTTATTTTACAGATGAGGAAACTGAGGCAGACAGGGTTAAGTGACTGTGTCCAGAGTCACACAGTTGGAAGTATCTGAGGCTAGATTTGAACACAGGATGATGAGTCTTCCTGATTCCAAGCCCAGTGCTCTATCCATCATGACACCTAGTTGTTTATTGAAATACCTACTTTGGCACAAATAACATCATGGTCAAGGTCCTTCTCCTGACTTGCCATCTGGAGTACATAATGGTAATAATAGCTACCATATATATATGTATATGTGTGTCTGTATATGTGTGCGTGTGTGTGTGTGTCTGTGTGTGGTGTGTTCAAGGAGGAATAGCCCTCTGGCTTGATGAGCACTTTTTAGGGCTACTCATCCACTTCTGGATGAGCTTTTCCCCAACTCTCACCTGTGGCTCCTAGAAGCTTTCCTATACACAGGTCATACCTGGTAAAACTGTTTCAATAGTTGGCCTAAACCAGGTTGAGGGTAACTGACAGGCCTTGAACTCATTGAATTAGGAGGCTATCTACCACATGCATGTGAAAACTTTCCCTGGCAGAATGGGCACATGAGAACAATTTATTCCCACAGCCATTAAGGTGGCTGAAGTAGGTGCTGAGAGTTCTTAGAGCCGTGTCTGACATCAGAGAGTCAAAGTCATCAGCTGTCTCTCAGGATGTTGAAAGTTGTCTTGACTTTCGACTTGCCATTTGGCTTATGACTCTGGAAGAGAGAGTGAAGCTGATGACTTTGCTCAACTGTGCCTCACTTAGTCCATTTCTGTACAAGTGAAGACATCAACCATCATCCACTATTTTAATACCTATTTTATTATTTTACTGACTTACAATTTTATCTACCTTGAAGTCCTGTGATGAAGCAGTAGGTGTGGATATACTGGGAGCTGTGGCCACAACTCTGAACACAAGTAGCCCAGGGAACTGGGTTGTCTTGAAGTGGATTGAAGGAGCAGTGGGATTTGGCAGATACTTGGGTGTCTCCAAGAAGGCAACTTTTAATTTCATCAAAAGTAAAGCGCAAGTGAAATTTAGAGAGATGCAGGAATCTTGGCTCAGTAAGAAGGCAGATGAGATTCAATTTTACGCTGACGGCATGTACGGTAAAGGTTCGGATTCGCACGGACAAAATACTCCGCACTCCAAGAAGCCTGAAAGGGTTTTTTTTTTCTTTTATTATTAAAGTACAGGCAAGAAAGATGGAAATTGAAAGTAGCAGAGAGGTAGGCTTAAGAATAATAATAGCAAGGCAATTACTACTAAAATCAACATATTTACAGTCATCACTGATGCAGGGGAGCTCTAATACCTGACCACACAAGCTGGGGAATCCTGGGGATACAGAGGTCAGAGTCCTGCTCATGGAAATCCCAGGCCAGATATCTCTGCCATGGGTGAGATTCCAATATGGGGTCCGAATCTTATGGCATAAATAATTCTGGGAACAAAGAAGGCATCAGGCCAGGCGTTTCTGGCAAATGCTGCATCTTATGCAAGACCCTGAAAGGAGGCGAATCCCTTCAAGGTCTCTTAGCTCAGAGCATCTTTGGAGTGGCTAGTTCCAGAACAGTGGTCCGTCTCAGGGTCTTGGCCAGGACCCATGGAGGAACCTCCTTCTTGTGTTCCCAGGGCCTTCTACTTTAGGAGATAAGACTTGTGCCAGATTTGCAATTGAGTCAAATTAAGAGGGGCTAACTTTGCAATTGAATCAAGGCTTCAGTTTGTATAATCTTACGTACCTAAGAGGGGTTAAATCTTACCCCTTCACAGCAACAATCCAAAGTGCTTCTACAACGCCCTGAAGACTATTTATGGGCCAAAGACCTCTGGTGCATCTCAACTACCCAGTGCTGATGGAGACACACTGATCTGTGACAAGGACACTATTCTGGAGATGTGGGCTGAATACTTCCAAAGTGTTCTCAAGACCATCACCCACCAATGCCAAAGCCACAGACTATAAGCCTCATCAATCCTTCTCAAGCAGAACTTTTAACTGAAGAAGAGGTATTAAATGCCATCAGGTTCCTTTCAGAGTGGTTAAGTGCCTGGTTCTGGATTTATCCCAGCAGAAATCTACAAGGCAGGGGGTCCACTACTCATAGAGAAGTTCACTGAAATCTTCTGGATTATATGGCAAGAGGAAGTTATCCCCTAGGAGATCAAGGATGCCCCCATTATCTGTCTCTATAAAAGAAAAAGAAACCGACTATTTTGTGACAATTCACAAGGGGATCTCTCTCTCTCTCTCTCCTCCCCTCCCTCCCTCTGTCTCTCTGTCTCTGTCTCTATGTCTCTGTCTCTCTCAGTCATTACTAGCAAGATCTTGCCAGAGTTATCTTTAATCGTCTGATCTTTTATGTGGAAGATGGTTTTCTGCCAGAGAGGCAGTGTGGTTTCAGAAAGGAATGGTTGACATGGTGTTTGCTACCTGACAACTCCAAGTGAAATGCTACAAGCAGAATGGAGGTCTGCACACAACATTCCTTGATCTGACCAGAGCCTTTGATACTGTCAGTTGTTAGGGCTTGTAGAAGATCATAGCAAAATTTAGTTGACCAGAGGTTATCAGTATTGCACCCCACCTTCATGATGGCATGTTTCTATAGGTTCAGAATGAAGGACAATGCTCTCATGCTTTCCCAGTCACCAATGGAGTGAAGCAGAGCTGTGAACTTTTTAGTGTGGTGCCCCTAGCAATGTTGTTGGATGCCTTCAACAAAGACAAAAATGACATCAAGGTCAGATACCACCCTGATTGTAAATTATTTAACCTGAAAAGGCTACAAGCCAATAATAAGTGGAGGGAGAATTGATACACAATGTTTTGTTCAGGTAGTGCTTAATGCAACCATGTAGGCTGAGTTGCAAGAGTATGGTTTTATTCTCTGCTGCTTGCGTTCACTTTGTCGTAACAGTAAACATCAAGAAAACAGAGGTTCTCCACTAGCTAGCACCACACAATCTATATGTGGAACCATGGGTCACAGTAAATGGAGAAATTTTGAATGCTGTGGATCAGTTAACTTACCTTGGCAGTATACTTTCCAGGGATATGCACACAGAAGATGAGTTTGGTACATGTATTGCCAGAACTAGTTCAATGTTTGGGAGGCTTTGAAGGAACATATGGGAGAGAAGCAGCAATAGGCTGCCTACTAGAAAGAAAGTCTGCAGAGCCATTGTGCTGGCTTCATTGTTGTATGGGTATGAAACCTGGACAATCTGTCAGCACCACACCAGAAAACTGAACAGCTTCTATTTGAATTGTCTTAGGAAGATTCTGAAGATCACCTGGCAAGATAAGGTACCAGACACTGAGAGCCCTTCTTGAGCTGTACTGCCAAACATTCAAAATCTACTGTAGGGAGCACAACTCTGATGGGCTGGCCATGTAGCTTGAATGCCAACTAAAGGCACACCTAAGAAATGATTTTTTTACAGAAAACTAGCACAAGGTAAGTGCTCACACAGTGGTCAGAAGAAGCAATATGGGGGTGGAGCCAAGATGGCAGCTAGAAAACAGGGACTTGCATAAGCCCCACCACCCCAGGTACCTCCAAAAACCTATAAAAAATGACTCTGAACAAATTCTAGAACTGCAGAACCCACAAAATAGCAGAGGGAAGCAGGGCTCCAGCCCAGGACAGCCTGGATGGTTGTGCACGGAGCTGGGAGCAGAGAGAGCACAGCCCGGACCAACCAGACTGGGAGCCGGGTGGAACAGGCCCTTTGGGCCCTGAATCAGTGAGCTGTGGCAGTTACCAGGCTTTTCAACCCACAAACACCAGAAACAACAGAGAAGGTTAGTGGGAAAAGCTGTTGGGGACAGAGTGAACAGAGTTTGCAGTTCCACCACTGCCCTGAGGGCAGCAGGCATGGTGTAGCTACAGAACTACAGCTGCAGTTACTTCTGGCCCCAGGCCTACCTGGTAGGAGGAATTAAGTGGCAGATCAGAATAGGAGTGCAGAGGCTGCTTAAGATCTGAGTCAGGTCTGGGTTGGTGGTTCTTGGGGGAGGAGGAATGCTGGTGTGGCAGAGCTGGCTGTATAGAAATAGCTCTGAAAACAACAGTGCATCCCCTCAAGCTTGGAACAAAATACTCTCTATTCTACAAGCAGTCGTACCCCAATGAAAAACTCAAGGGTCAAGTAGTTGGCTGGGAACATGGCAAGGCAGTGAAAACAGACTCAGATTCAGACTAAGACTTTGGAATCTTTCTCTGGTGACAAAGAAGACCAAAACATACAGCCAGAAGAAGACAACAAAGTCAAAGAGCCTACATCAAAAGCCTCCAAGAAAAACATGAACTGGTTTCAGGCCATGGAAGAGCTCAAAAATGATTTGGAAAAGCAAGTTAGAGAAGTAGAGGAAAAAATGGGAAGAGAAATGAGAATGATGTGAGAAAACCATGAAAAGCAAGTCAATGACTGCTAAAGGAGTCTCAAAAAATACAGAACAAAAACCACCTTAAAAAATAGACTAACTCAAATGGCAAAAGAGCTCCAAAAAGCCAATGAGGAGAAGAATGCCTTGAAAAGCAGAATTAGCCAAATGGAAAAGGAGGTCCAAAAGACCACTGAAGAAAATACTACCTTAAAAATTAGATTGGAGCAAGTGGAAGCGGATGACTTTATGATAAATCAAGATATTATAAAACGGAACCAAAGGAATGAAAAAGTGGAAGAAAATGTGAAATACCTTATTGGAAAAACCACTGACCTGGAAAATAGATCCAGGAGAGATAATTTAAAAATTATCAGACTACCTGAAAGCCATGATCAAAAAAAGAGCCTAGACATCATCTTTCAAGAAATTATCAAGGAGAACTGCCCTGATATTCTATAACCAGAGGGTAAAGTAGAAATTGAAAGAATCCACCAATTGCCTCCTCAAAAAGATCCCAAAAACAAAACTCCTAGGAACGTTGCTGCCAAATTCCAGAGCTCCCAGATCAAGGAGAAAATACTGCAAGCAGCCAGAAAGAAACAATTTGAGTACTGTGGAAACACAATCAGGATAACACAAGATCTAGCAGCTTCTACACTAAGGGATTGAAGGGCTTGGAATAAGATATTCTGGAGGTCAGTGGAACTAGGATTAAAACCAAGAATCACCTACCCAGCAAAACTGAGTATTGTGCTCCAAGGCAAAAT
>JAQQSZ010003599.1:0-14401 GCA_028646595.1 Phalanger gymnotis
CTTAAGAGAAGAAAAGCAAAATGTCCCACCTTAATTACTATTACATAATAATGTTAATGTTACACCTAATAGGGGTTTGGGCCTGGGGCTTAGCACTTAGCAAGATTCAATGAAATAGCTGAATTACTCAAAGCAAACAAAAGCCAAACTCTTCAAGGGCACTTGTTGAACTAAGTGCTAAGGAGACCATTTTGCTTAAGAACACACTGGTGTGCTATCTAACTGCCCCTTTACTCATGCTAGGCCACACGTTTCTAGTTTTTGATCAGGCATTGTAGTCATTGTTTATGATGTGTAGGTTCAAGTAGAAATAAAGAACCTTCTAATATGATAGCAGAATTACTATAATCTTCCAGAAATCATGAAGCATTGAAGTGTTACCAGAAAGCCTGGGGTATAAACAAATATCTTCATATTCCAAGAGGCCCTAGAAATAGCAGACCAAGTAAACAAGATAACAGTCAGCCACAAAATTGGACAAATGGCATGAGAGCATGAAGAAATGGAATGTCATGAAAACCATGGGCCAACATGATTTTATTTAAAATGTCATTATTTATACCTAAGCACATACCTAGACATATGCACATAGATATACATATACATAAGCAAAGCTTAATTCCCTTTGATAAGATTATCTAACCAAGACAGTCCAAGAATGTTTAAGGCAGAATCATAGAAGCTCATCGGGAACTGATACCAACCCATCCCTGCATAAGAATCCCCTCTATAATACATGTCCCTGAGAAGCTGTCATCCAGACTTTGCTTGAAGAGCTCCAGGGAAATAGAATCCACTCCCTCCTAAGGTTGCCCATTCCGTTTTGAAAGAGACAGAGAAGGCATGAATATCCAATTTTCAGATAATCCAAAAGATTCTTCTGAGTGATATTTAATGTCTTAATTTATATTTGTTTTCTTGTCTAAGATCTGTGAGCACTGGCATCTGGGTGGGGCTATTTCTTTTTATCTCTATGATGTAAACCCTTTTGATTGCCTGTTTCCAACAGCTTTTATCACAGGAAGGACATCATGTCCTCAAATCTCTAACAAATAAATAAATAAGGGGCAGCTAGGTGGCACAGTGAGTAGAGCATCAGCCCTGGAGTTAGGAGGACCTGAGTTCAAATCCAGCCTCAGACACTTGACACACTTGCTAGCTGTGTGACCTTGGGCAGTCACTTAACCCCAATTGCCCTGCCTTCCCCCCTGTAAAAACAAAACAAAACAAAAAACAAAAAATGAATGAATTAATAAAATACACCAGAATCACATTGTCTTACCTTGTCCAAAAGTAGCTTTATCTTTTGTGTGCGTTAGCTCTTTTTCCTTTGAGAAACATCCTAAATCTTTAGAAATAATGAAAGCCAAGATGGCAGAATTGCAGGGAGCCATACAGATAAGCCCCTTCCACTCCAAACCCTGCCCCCCCCCCCCGAAAAAAACCCTCTTCTAAATGATATCTGAAAATCCCCCAGGTCAGATCCTGATAGGGAAAACAAAAATTTAAAAAACAAAAAAGAGTGAGTCATTTGTCCAATCTAGTTTGGCATAGAGAGAAAAAAGACCTGTGCATGTGGGGGACTGGGTCAGGCCAAGAGCATGGTGCTAGAAGTACTCCAGAGGCCAGTAAGAGCAAGAGAAAGTTCCAAACTCTTGTAAGGGCATTACCAGACCCATGCTGGAGCCCTGTGATGGAGACAGAAGCAAACCAGAAGCTTTGTAGCCAAACACTTAGTCACAGATCCAGGGTTGATTTAGGAGACCTAGAGCAGAGGTGGTGTTCCTGAAAATATGGGCTTTGAGCAGATATTGAGGAAGAAAGGCATTCAGAAGCAAGCAGCAACAGTATGGCCACATCCCAGGAGAAGAGCAAGGTCTCAGTTCCAGCATCAAACTCAGCCTGCAGAGGAATCACCTTGGTGGGAATCCCAGACTAAAGAGGAGACTACAGTTCCACCACTCTGAACCAACAGAGCTTTTTAGCAGGCTGATGGGGCCTTTGTGGCAGTTGCTCAGCTGGGCTCCCCAGTTCTCTTCTCTATAGTCTGACTCTCTTTTCTACTTCTGAGAGTCATGACGGCCAATGGAAGAAGATGGTAAAGGCACCTGACCACTGAATCATCAGACTGTAGGTTTTACCTAGCTTACTACAAGGAGCCAAATGCCATCCCTACAGAGGTGACAGGATATGATGCTTGTAGGCCTTGCAGTGAGATAAAGGAAGAGCATAGCTGTGAGACAATGGCTCCTTATCCACTACCACATCGACCCTTTGTGACTTTGAGACTGAGTTCTTGCAGAGCGCTTCCAAAGACCTACGGTTGGAGTGTTCAAGCTGGTAGATGTGGGTCCAGTTTGAAGTCACAGCGCTTTTCAAAAATAATAATAATAAAATAATAAGAAACAACAGAAACTGGTATTGAAGGAGAAATTTCATCTGAGTAAGATGTAGTATTGTTAAAAATGTGAGAAAATTAAAGTGCTCTGGGAGTGAAGGAAGAGTCACAGTAACTTTTAATCCTGCTTTCATTTTTCATTTTCATTTAAAAAAAATAGACTATATGTAAATGAGTAACTCCTCTGGATCATGCTAATTGGGAAAAGAAACTCAAATCACGAGCTGGGGCTAGAGTCATTTGAGGGATTATTGAATTATCAGAATTACTATATGCCTGACCAGAGAGTGAAGGAAAGCCAATTGGTGGGGGGAGAGGTTGGGAACATGAACTGAACATAATCTGCTGTGAACACCTTTCTTTGTTCCCCCAGTGGAACCTGCCAAATTCTCTCCTACATAGTGAAAGTGAGCTGATGAAGTTTAAGCTTGGAGTGCCACTGTATGGCTGGAATAGATATTGCAGTCCAAGTAGTTACTGCTACCATGTCCCCTCAGAGCTTGTGCCTGTATGTGGCATATGTGACTTATAAGCCTATATAAATCCATTGCATGAAGGCATTCATCTGTCAGAAACTTAACTATACAGTTTTGAGGGGTAAGGGGGGTTAAACTTAAGGAAATTTTCTTTTAGCTGATTATCATTTTAAATTTTACTTGTCCTTGCTATAAATATTTTCTTCCCAGTCTTATATTTGATTTTCTCTTTTCCATTTTGAGGATTTCTATTACTTTTAACCAGCTCAGTGTATTATCATAGAATCCTAAAATCCCTTGTGCCTTGGACTACTAATGTGTTTACATTGATTACTGTTAATCACTACTGCTAAGAGTTGTGTATTATTTACTATGCCACTAGTTAAATACATATGGTATTGAATTTGTCCTTGTTGCCTTACTCAGGGTATCCTAATTACTAGTGTACGATATACAACTATCATTATACTTTCTTTATATTGGCTCAGTTGTTTTACTGAGCAAAATTGTACCTTGATTTTGAGTAGTGCAGGGCAAAACTTTAGAAATGTGAAGTGCAGTAGAAAAGTAGAAACGCATAGAGAAATTGTAATTGAGAGACTTGGCCCTGAGCATAAAATTGAGAAAATTTTAAAACATTGCATCCTACTCTAAGATCTGGAGAAATATAGAAAAATCACAAGGAGGCAAACAAGACCCAATTTGTTTTTGTAAATTATCATAAACATGAATAGATTTCAATGGTTACCTGGGAGCCATTCAAAAATTTTCTATGGGAAGGGAATGGAGACAAAATTTGAAAACTAAAACTCCCTCTGAAGATGAGGAATTACATGGATAAATTAAAACCTTAATGGACAGTGTCATTCAGTCTATTCACTCTGTTCAGTGAATAGACTCAAACAACTGACTAACCAAAAGCATATACTTAGAAAAAAAGATACTGAGACTAACCCACAGCAAAGGATATAGATTTTCCCCAACACAGTGTTATCATTTTCTGAATTTCTAAGGAGCTGACCCATATCCCCCTGGGGAAGAAGTAGCTTAATCGTGGGTTCTTCATGGAACTGAAACACAAAGTAGCTAATGAAGATAAGGACCCTTCTAGGACAAGAGAGGTGCTGAACCCCAGAGAGTAGAAGGGACCAAGGACTGGGACATCTGCCTAGGGGCTCTGGAGTCACTAGCCCTCTAAGACACCCTAGAGGGTCCCGACAAACCTCAAAGGTGACAGATCACCTAGCTTCTACATATCTTTGCACCAGACTGAATATTTACTAGGAAATTCAGTGAGACTCTGGAGTAGGGTACTTCTATCCCAAAGCTGCAGGAAAAAAATCAGTACACTGATGATAGGAAAAGTTGCTGCCACTACTGCAGGCAAAAGAGTCCAGACTCCCAGTTTTCTCAGATATGGGCTGGAGACACTTGCAACCAATAAGACTCAGGGTCCAGAGGCAGCAAGACCTAAACTCCAACCCCCCCCATCTTTCCCTCCTCCTGCCACACCTCCAAAGATCCAGCATGGATAGAAAGCCCCACATTGGACACCTTGGAAACTCAAGAGAAAGGCAAGGGTACTCTTCAAGAGAAGACTAGAAGAGTACTAGTTCATATCCAGACACCTGCCTAGGGTCTCTAGAATTCCTAAAACTCTATCCTAAGGCACTCTAGCGGGCTTTGAAGATCCAAGATCTTTTAACCTCAAAGATAGGGATGGAGGTAGCTCTAGAAGGTGAAGATCCACACAAGAATCAGGGAACAAGGGCACTCAGGACAAGACTAATCTGAACCAAACACCCCATTCAGAAGTGCAGCAGAGGAATTAAAGGTAAAGAGACAAGTAAATCAAAGAAAATACCAACCAGTATAAACAAATATGTTGCAGATTTAGAAAATGCTCCAAAGGGGAAAAAATACTCCATAAGAATGTAAGGATGATTTGAAGAAAAAAAAATGAATTCATCACAAGGATTATATGAATATCTAGAAAAAGTGAAGCGAAAGATTTTTTAAAATGAAGTAAAATGCCTAGGGCAAGTATAGAAAAGAAATTTGATAACTTGAGAATATTTACTGAATAGGTTGGAAATAGAAAATAGTAAAAGTTACTTAAGTAACAAATTCACTGAAAATTAAAATAGACCAAACAGAAATCAATGACTACATAAGATAGAAAAAAAGAACATTATCAAAATATTGAGAAAATATATAAGATATTTGATATCAAAAACAATCAATGGGGAAAAGATCAGAAGTAATTAAAATCATTGTAAAAAGCCCCAGAAGAGAGAACTAAGATGGCAGAAGAACGAGAAGTACAGCAGACACCCCCACAATTCTTCCACATAGATACAGAAAAATGAAACAAACCTAATCTTGATTGGGAAATCCAAGAAAAAAAATCATGCTAATTTTTCCAGTCCAGATCGTCAAAGGGAGATAAGTCCACAGATACTAGGGACAGAGTCTAGCCAGAAACTGCCATGTGGAGCATTCCAACTTAGGGACAGACTATTCTATAAACCAAGAAATGGTCCCACATCCACACAGAGGGGTCCAACATTGTACAGGATACCTTGAACAGTTGCCAGCTGTCAGCTTTGTAGCAAACTGGTCTTCCAGGTCTTCCAAGATGAGGAGTCGTCTCAGGCTTTGTGACTCAGCAAGGAGTAAGTTCAGAAATAAACAGTAGTTATGTAGCTTTGAGTCCAGAAGCAGACTAGGGCCTTGCTCACATTCTCCAGCCCAGTCTGAAGCCTACAACTAAATAACGAAGGAAATATCCCAGACTAATCTTAGACATTCTTTCCAGAAGTGCACAGAGCCTAGCCCCAATGGAAAGTGATACAGAGCACCAGCTCCTGATAAGGTACTCTCTGGCTCTAGAGCAAGTGCAAAGGGCTTTATCTGATTATGCTAATTCATACCTCCCCACCTCTGACAAAATACTTCACGTTAATAATTCATCATATTAGGACTATTGGCAAAATGGAAATTTCTTTTTAGATTGGTATTTGGGATTATAGGTTAAATTTTTATAATCTTTTGAGTTATAGATTAAGTTGTTATAGATTCAATTGTTAAAAAATGTTAAATAATTAAAGCTCCATTTAGAAATGCAATACTTTTATTGTTTAGTGAGAACTAAAAATTACAAAAGAAAAGGATTCTGAAGGTTTGATTTCTTAGTCTGCTATAATAAATTTAGATAATCATCCACCCAACTTTCAAGTGGCTCTTTCAGAAACTCTTGTTTATAGAGTACTAAACATTAGGTTTTGCCCCTATTATGCTTCAAGTACTATGTAAATATTGGCTATTGTGATTTTCTGTGCACTCTACACTGCATTAATCCTCTTTGTGAAAACTCTTAAGGACTTGGGACAGCTCACACCCTGCCAGCTAAGGCCAAGCTCCTCAAAGTTTTTCCCTGGACCAAAAATCCATAATGTAAAATTAATTACATGCTTATTGGGTGAAATTTGGTAACACTAATGTAGTTGGAATTAAGAATGGCTTCTCCTGTAATTTGTAGTGGTAGGTTATAAACTCCGTTATTGGAAGAGTTGTTTCAAAGCTACTAATTATTTTTGTGGAGGGTATTTTATTTTATTATGATTACAATAATAGTTTCAAAAAATTCTTTATTGTTTTATCTGGTAAGATGTATGAGACTTGCTATGCTGGTGATATGGCATAAATTTTATAATGCTTAAACCTGAGAGCTACAAAATCCAGGGGTGGAAGAGCCTTCACCTAAAATTCATGTGTGATAGGATGAATGATTTTCTCTGTAAGGTAATTCAACTGAATTGAAATAATCTGACTGGAGATGGTTTTTTTTCATGTTTCAAATTCATAATATTGTTTATGATATTATGCAGATATGCTGCTAGGAATGCAGATTTTCTTCTAATATGATTGTTGCTAGATTATGACCTGAATTGTTAAAAGAAGGAAAAATGTTTAAAAACTTAATATTCTGAAGTACTCTAAGAAAACGTCTAGGTTTGCTTAAAGAGGAAGTTTTATCTGAAATTATTTGGCTATCACATAAAAATTGTGAAATTATTGGTAAATTTATTAAGGGTCATTATGCTAAGGTTAAAAACTGTGAAGTATTTAATTGGGTATATGTTTAAGAAGGGAAATTACTTTATGAATAAGACAATGTGAGAGGGAAAAACACCTTGTATAAAAATCTCTTTATCTGTAATTCTGCCAGGTAGCATGCCTGACAGAATCTGCTCTGTAAAAGACTTTGCATTGCTCCACTTGGAAAAATGAGTCTCATCACCCTTTCCAAATACTCCTTGATGAAAAAGGGGAGAGGGAGAGATAATTATGAATCAGTTTATAGTATAGATGCTTATTGTGAATTAGGAAGTTATATCTGGAGTGGTCTGTACTGAAGTTACATTTCTAATCATTTAAAAAAAAAGTCAACCATTTTTAACATTTTTAAGCTTAGTCTTACCAGAATCCAGTCTTAGAGCTTTGATTTTGTTGTAGGGGTTAATATAATTTAAGAGATGATCTTCTATTAGTCTGCAAATGTTAGAAATACACTTACATTGTCTAGGAATAAACAATACTCGTTGGGAAGCCAGGAACATTTTATTTATATTTTACGTTTATTCTGTCTGAATAAATGGGTACATCCCCTGAACAGAATACAGGAGAGTGCAAGGACTCAGATGGACACTAGTCCTTTTATTGACCCCACACACACTTCGAATCTCCTGCCAGGCTCATAGTCGTTGGCCAGATGGAACCCCCTGACTGCCTATGTCATACCCTCCTCAAATGGCTCGTTTAAGCATGCATACAAGCCTCTAACCTTTCACCGGTCCAGAAGCCTGGTCTTTTCTAGATCAGAGCTCTGAACTAGAACTAGTTCTAATCAGTCACCTGACTTACATTCTGCTAAAACTGGGGTGGGGCGGGAGAGGGATACTTTCAACTCTGTGGAAACATAACTGCTCCCCCCATTTCTCACAGCAAATAATTGTCACTTTCTTCTGAGAAGATTCTATTTGAGAAAACTATCCTATGTTGTTTGCATAAACTATCATTGTCTATGTGAAATTATGGATTATGATTATTTTATTGATTGCATTTCTACCAGAGTTTAAACCAGAGAAGTACAATAAGCTGCAGAAAAAGATGCTGTGTAATTTTTGGTAGGCTAGGCACTTTTCACTTGAAAGCTGATTGATTGTAACAACATGAGAGTAATTTATGTCCAGCTCTAAGCATGATTGGTGAAACTTGCTTTTTAAGATTGAGTATTAGGGGACTGTTTTTGATATTATTCTGAGTTTGATTCCAGGTGTAATTGTCAAGAAAAGCTATTGAGCAAATGATCCATAATGCTAGCAGCCCTATGGGGGTGACATCTGTGAAATGCAGGCGGGGTTCCATCTCAGGAAAGCTGGGAGAGCAACTTTTGGCATAGGCTGGGGTAGGACTCTCCTGACACAATTTCCCCAGTATAATATTTTCTCTTGAATGAAAAGTTTTCCCACCTGGCTAATACTCTAAGCCTGCCCACAACATTGTCAATACAATTGGCTACATACACATGACTCTTGCCTGGAATTGACATCAAGCTAGGGGAGCATTTTGTTCCTATTTTCCTTTTATGGCAAATTTCTATAATCATGGTAGGTGATCAGAAGAAGATATGAACACAAGGTTAAATTTTTATCTAATGAGCTAATACTAGAACACATTGAGCTACTATAATAAGATGCAAGCATATAAGATCTGAGCTGTTCACCTCATCATCCTTTCCATACCTTAAACAGCTAAATAAATGAGTACTCGGGCTTATCGTTTGCCTATTACTAGCTATGTATTCATGTGTAAGATTAAGTCATTGAAATATCTCAGAGAGTTATGGGAATAATTGGAAAATTTTGTGGCAGTTTGTGGAACCAAGGTATAAATCTAGTATTTGGTGAGGTTAATATTGTATGGGACAGGATTTTTAAATAATAGGACATCCTTAGGAGAAACAAAGCAAATTTATTTTACAAACCTTGCAAGTCTTAGGCACACCTCCATAATGGAGGAGGCAAGGTAAAAGGGAGCCTGCCTTAATTTATACTCTTAATGAAAAAGATTCCCACCCACCTCTATCTCTTCTCACCATTGGCTGGGAGGTGAGCTTACAGGGTAGGTGGGAAAACTACACAGAGGACCAAGATTGATCCGGTCCATTCAGGTTTTTCCCTATCAGAACTCAACTGCCTGGGTGGCGTCTGACAATCTAGGAGAAGAAATGGGGGGGTGGGGGGGAGAGACCTTTCTGGAGCAGAGAACAAATAGCTCACAGGAAGTTCATTATCTTCTAACATCTGAGAGAGGGGGAAGGGCATGCCCACAGTTCCAGGCACGGACCTTCCAAAAGCACAAAGCCAAATGCCAAAACCTCTCCTACTCCATTAGACATACCCTGTGAAGTCTTCGCAATTATACATCCCATTCAGTTCCCCCTCTGATTTCTTATGATTTTGAAGACTTCACACACCATTGCTGATATAAATTGTCCATCAACTTATCTTCCCATCATGCTTGCGTCCTTTTCTAAGGTTGCCATTCCTCAAAATCTCCAACACATTGACAGATCAAAGGGGGCAGTAGTCCCCTTTGTAAATACAGATACAGAGACCCAAAGGAAAACAATGATGCAATTGTCCCTTTAAGATTCAAAAAGTCTTTTCCTTGTATAGCTGTCCTGCAGGGAGCACCAAAAGTCTTCTGGTCCTTGGCATTTGCTCTGCCATCTTCAGCATGGCATCCCAGCATCTTCCTCTTGTGTTCTTATAGGAACCAGCTTTCTGTCCATTCTCCTACAAAAGTCACCTTAGCACAATTTTAAGTTACCATTTCTAGTCCTTATAACCCTGATCATTTTACAAATTCAAAATTGGAAACTTGACCAATTGTTCTGTTTAAGAAATTCACATCAGAACCCAGTTTCTTATATTTTACATTCACTCATTATTAATTTCCTCACCAGGAGGATGACATCTCACTTAAGGAATTAACAGGCTCCAGTACATACATAAACACATTAAATAACCAATTTTTAATACAGTACATACAATGCCATAAACTTTTAGTCATGCCATGTCTCTTTGATGGCATTTACAAAATAATCTACAAACCATTCTTAACAGAGTTAAAAATCTTTCTGATTTAATTCCAGCACTTAATTGCACATTTTGTATACAAAGTAACTTTAAATCACAGTTACATATTCCCAATGCTCATTTAAAGCAGCACTTTTGAAGAGAGTTCCGCTTCTCTGGTTCAGATCTAGAAATTCTCAGACAATTCTAAATCAATATAACTTACTACAATCACTTAAATTTTGCTTTCCTTGTTTGGGAATTCAGGGTATTTCAGTTTACGTATCATCTGATGTTTCCAGCCTTTCCTAAATTTTGTACCTGGTATAAGAATCTTTTAAAATAGAGGGTCTAACCACAAATTGAACTCATCTTCCCTTCAAAATTATCAGGTACTTTACAAAGGAGATATAATTTCACTTGTACTACTATCTTATACAATTTTCTTGTGCTAACATCCAAATTTAAGATCTTATTACCAAAACACACTTATTAGCCTGAATTTCCAGGACTGATAAATTTTGGAGCCAATTATACACATCTGTATATAATTCTTAGGGGAATCAATCTGATCCTGTTATTTTCCTCAAAAATTTGCTATCCTATTTAATAAGACATTCTATCACATTACATCTTTGTCTTATTTCTTTGTCTAATCATTACATCTTTGCCTTATTACTTCGTCCAATCATTTCCTCCTTTTGGAGGTTGTTATTTCTATATTATTTCAATGTTGTATTTGGCCATGAACATAGGTTATAATTGTAAGCTATTCATTCCTGCATCCTATTATAATAACTCAGAGATATTTCAATATTCATCTATTACCTAACAGATTTAGCATCATGCTTACAAAACTTCTTGATAATATAAATTTGCTATGAAAGAAAAGAGGGACAATGTCATATATCTTAACAGAAGGAAAGAACTTCCTTAGCTCTGATTCCAGGCACAAGTCATATCTGATAGCCAATCATATAGTCACCAGGTGCTGAAAGCAGGGCTTAGGAGTAATCAGGTAGGGATTTCCTGTTCAGAAAGGAAATAGCAGAATTGGGAAATAGAGTCAGGAAGATCCTACCTAGGCCGTGTCCAAGATCGTCTTCAAAACTATTTCCCACTCTTCCGGTCAGTGCAGCACCTGTTAGCCCAGTCTGCGGTGTAAAAACGGCTAAGTCTAAGAACCATACCACTCACAACCAATCAAGAAAATGGCACAGAAATGGCATCAAGAAGCCTAGGTCACAGATATATGAGTCTCTGAAAGGGGTTGACCCCAAGTTTCTGAGAAACATGCACTTTGCCAAGAAACACAACAAGAAGGGGCTGAATAAGATGCAGGCCAACAACACCAAAGCCATCAAGGCCAGAGCAGAGGCCATCAAGGCCCTGAGCACCAAGGCCTCCAAGGCCAAGCTCCTCAGGCCCAAGATCCCCAAAGCCAGTGCCCAGTGTGCTGGCCACAAGATGGCCAGCAAGCATCCAGGCCCTAGGGGCGGCATCAAACATCCAGGCTCCAGGATCACAAAGCCTGACTCTAAGATTGCCAGAACCACTGACCCCAAAGCTGCCAAGCCCACTGACCCCAAGGCCACCAAGTCCACTGACCCCAAGGCTGCCAAGCCCACTGACCCCAAGGCCACCAAGTCTGCCGCCAAGGTCATTAAGTCTAATCCCAAGGCTACCAAATCTGGCCCCAAGGCTACCAAATCTGGCCCCAAGTGCACCAAATCTGACACTAAGGCCTCCAAGACCAGTCCCAAGGTAGCCAAGTCTGATTCTAAGGCCCCGAAGCACAGCGATTCCAAGGCTGCTAAGCCTACTGACCCCAAGGCCGCCGAGTCCAAACCCAAAGATGCTGGGGCTAAAGCTGCTAGTTCCAAGTCTTCAAAATAGATGCTTCAGGACAGAAGGACTTGTTTAAACCCTAAACCACCGTTTTTTCCTAGCCAGGGTATGACTATTCACTGTTTTGTACAAATAAAGGAAATGGTGAATCATAAAAAAAAAAAAACCTGTTTCCCAGGCACAGACATCCACCTTTAAAGTTCTCAGCTTATAATGCCTGCCATTCTCCTACTGGCTTCATGTGACCTATTCCTGTAACCAGAGCTTAAAATAATATTAAATTGTAGTCCCATAAAATCTTAAATAGCAAATAAATATCCTTCAGATAAGACTGGCCAAATTTCATTGAGCTAATAATTATCAAATCAAGCTATATAACTTTTCCATCTTCTAAATACTTCCTCACACTCTTTCCCAACTTACTTAAACCATCTGAAACCATCATTCTCTTCAGGACAGAAAAGACTTAACTAACTCCCATTTGTCCCCAAACTTTCTCATCTGCCTTTCGTATTTTCCTTCAAACCTTTATTTACCTTTCCAAATCTTTCAAACCCACTACTCTGTCTTCCTTTACATTTCAACCATAAGACAAAACAACTCATAAGTTAATACTTTTTACTGTCATAATTGTCTATACTGGAATCCCATTCCAGCTTCTTAAACAATCAAAAGAGGTTAATGACTGACCTCACAGGTTGATGGATTTGTGTCCCCTGTTCACTCATTCTGGAGGAAAGGGCCACTTCAGGAATTAAGTCTCATACACATTGATAAGCTCTAACATTTGCTTAAAATCACAAAAACATTTTTCAAAACATTTCTAGAATTATTTCCCTAACCTGAAGATGTCTCTGATTTAGTCACGGTAATTAATTACACTATTTGTATTAATACCTAATTGCTCTTATCACTTAAAACATCTGAGAATTCTATCTCACATAGATACAATATAACTTTAAATCCCAGCCTTAGTCCATGGGATAATGATTCAAACTTACATTTGTAAACAATATTATCTCATAAAACTTCTTTTCCCTTTTTCCAAAATTATTCTCATTAATACTTTAGAAACCATATTATCTTTCATTCGGCTATACAAGAGTACCAATGTAACTAGTCATTTGATTAAAAACAACAAGATTTCACATATTTGCATTTATCCAATTTTCCATTTTTCCCCATAAAACCAACTTCTTTCACAATGGTAACAGATTCTGACAGATAACTTCCCTTGTCACTACCTGCTTATTTCTGATTAAAGAGATCTGCTATATCATCTCCTCTTGAGGGTGGGTTCTTTTCCATCAGATGGCAAGCTTCACTAATAAAAACTGTATCCTTAAGAGCCACATCCTTAAAACCTAATCTTATTCTAAAAACCTATCCCTTTTGCTGACTTTAAGAAGCCAGGTTCCGAGGCTTCTGACCCCCACTATTCTCTTTCTTCCAATAAAAACTCAAATCCCAGTAGCTGCTGCTCCTTCCCCTTCCTTCCCTTCTGACAGGTGGGCAAAGGTAAAACTCTTTCCTCTTATCTAAACTAAGGGGGGGAGGAGTAAGGAATCCACAGACTGCCTCCTTACTCAAAAATGTAGAATAAGATATTGAATGGGCCTTTCTTGGGGTACATAAAACACATGCTTTAACCACCCTCCCCCAAGACTTCTACAGATAAGCATTAATTCCCCAAGTATAAGGTTCTCACCCAGAAACTCTGAAAACTCACAGTAGGTTTGAACTGCAACCAATTAGCTTACAGGTGGAAATTCAGCAGGCCTTCTGAAAATTATACAAAAAGATTTTATAGAGCATTTTTCAAAAGTATTTTCCCTTAAAATCATACCCATGTATTTTTTAAAGTACTATAACAACTCAATTCTTTGTTATTACAGAATTTCTAGATATCACAAAATTCTTTAGTCAAAAAGATATTGTAATGGGGAGAACGCTTAGTTTCTATACATTACATACCCAATTAAATTAGCTTTATCACAATAACAAAGTTTACCAGCACTTTAAAAGCTTTGTCCATAGGAATTCCTCTACACTGAAAAGTTTTAAACAAAATTGAATATCCAAAAGTCCTAGTTCAGTTAACAACCTCAATTTCTTAACTAAGTACAATTCTTAATCTAACAACATCTAGATTATGAGAGGAATTATTTTAATCACTAGTGGTAACATTTTAATTTCTAAGGCCCAATACACTTAGCACTGTAAAAGAAAAGATTACTGTTTATAAAACCACATTTTAACAGTTCACAATGTATCCTGAATTGACTGAGATTACAAGAGGACCCAACAAGGCCTTCGTATAAATACTTGATTTATAGCAAAAACAATTTCAATTGAACTTTCAGACAAAACTTGGAAGTTATAATTTCTTAGGTTACAGCAATTGTCCAACTTCTTAAGCTAATACAACTCTAACAAAATTTATACTATAGAAATGTAATGATGCCCTAAATATTATTATGTATGTAAAATTTGAACCACTCATTTCAGTCTAGGTAAATACATTTCTAAACCAA
>JAQQSZ010003600.1:0-14401 GCA_028646595.1 Phalanger gymnotis
ATTCTTCTCCTCATTGGCTTTTTGAAGCTCTTTTGCCATTTGAGTTAGTCTATTTTTTAAGGTGTTGTTTTCTTCAGTATACTTTTCAGTATT
Organism: Phalanger gymnotis; assembly: GCA_028646595.1. NCBI lineage: Eukaryota > Metazoa > Chordata > Mammalia > Diprotodontia > Phalangeridae > Phalanger > Phalanger gymnotis. The sequence goes on from JAQQSZ010003600.1 coordinate 94, forward strand.
TTTTTGAGTCTCTTTTAGCAAGTCATCGAATTGTTTTTCATAGTTTTCTCTCATCCTTCTCATTTCTCTTCCCAATTTTTCCTCTACTTCTCTAACTTGCTCTTCTAAATCCTTTTTGAGTTCTTCCATGGCCTGAGACCAGTTCATGTTTTTCTTGGAGGTTTTTGTTGTAGGCTCTATGACTTTGTTAACTTCTTCTGACTGTATATTTTGGTCTTCTTTGTCACCAAAGAAGGATTCCAGAGTCTGAGACTGAATCTGGGTGTGTTTTGGCTGCCTGGCCATGTTCCCAGTAACTTACTTAACCCTTGAGTTTTTCAGCAGGGTATGACTGCTTGTAGACTAACAGTTCTATGTTCCATGGTTGGGCAGATGCGCTACCTTACCAGCACTCCTCCTTCCCCAAGAATGCCCTACCCGGACTGGGCTTAAATCTTCAGCAAGCTCTTCACTCCTGCTCTGATCAGCCACTTAATTCCTCCCACCAGGTGGGCCTGGGGCCAGAAGCAACTGCAGCCATAATTCTAAAGCTGCCCCAAGGGCGGTGGCCGAACCACAAACTCAGTCCCGCAGCTTTTCCCACTAACCTTCTCTGTTGTCTTTGCTGTTTGTGGGTTGTGAGGTCTGGTAAATGCCACAGCTCAGTAATTCAGGATGCTGGGGCACTCTCCGCTTGGTTCGTGGTCTGGTTGGTCCATGGGCCGCGCTGCGCACGCTGGGCTCTGCATGGCTCAGCTCTGCTCCCCTCAGTTGGGAGCTGGGAGCTCTGTGTGGGACAGACTTTACCCAGAGACCATCCAGGCTGTCCTGGGCTGGAGCCCTGCTTCCCTCTGCCACTTTGTGGGTTCTGCAGCTCTAGAACTGGTTCAGAGCCATTTTTTATAGGTTTTTGGAGGGACTTGGTGGGGAGCTCACGCCAGTCACTGCTTTCCAGCCGCCATCTTGGCCCCTCCCCCCACCACACTAATTATATTTAAATGTAATTATAAAAAGTTTAAAAAAATGTTTACAGATTTCAGTTAAGCCTCCCTGGCCCTGGCAGAACGGTCTTTAATAAATTGGGTAGAAGCTCCAGAGGGGATAAATGGAAGGAAACAGACAGACTTACACAGTATGAGAAGGCTCTGATGAGTTGTACCTGCCCTAATAAAGGGAATTCCCACACTGATAAAACCACACATCCACTGAGATATCTTAGTATAGGTACTAATGCTCTCATCTTTAAGTGGACGGCTCTAAGAGACTTCAATTGAAACCTAAGGGGGAAAACTGTTAAAATAATAATACAAACACCTATGATCAATGGGAATCCTAAGACTGCAGATCCAGAGGTGGGAATCTGCTGCTTTGAGGCTGGCTGCATGTGACCTTTTAGGTCCTTGGGTGAGGCCTTTTGATTGAGTCCAAGTTTTACAGAAAAAAATCCTTTTATTAAGGGGATTTCGTCTGTGAAGTTTGGATTCAGTCAAAGAGCCACACTTGAGGACCTAGAAGACCACATGGGGCCTCAAGACCACAGATTCCCACAGGTATACTTTTGACTGTTGGTACCAATGAAAGGTAAAACAAGTGCTGGAGATCCACTGCTATGGAGAAAAGGTATTTCCAATGAGTCCTGTCTTCTCATTATGTAGCCAAAGTATTTAAGCTTCAGTTTCAGTATTTGACATTTTAGGGAATCGTCTGAATAATTTTCCTTAAGTATCAACTGATTTGATCTTTTTGCTGTCAAAGCCACTCTCAGAGGTCTCCTCCAGCATCACAATTCAAAAGCCTCAGTTCTGAGGCAATTAGTTTTCCCTATATTCCAGTTCCCTCAGTCATACACTGCTACCAGAAAAAAAAACAACAAAAACATAGCTTTGACTCTATGGACCCTTGTCAGCAAGGTGATGTCTCTGCTTTTTAGTATACCGTCCAGAATTGCCACAGCTTTCCTTCCAGGGTGTAAACATCTTTTAATTTCAAAGCTGCAGTTGCCATCTTCCATGATCTTTGAGCCCAAGTATATAAAATCTGACACTGCTTCCATTTCTTCTCCCTCTGTTTGCCAAGAAGTGATGGCACCAGTTGCCAAGATCTTAGTTTTTTATAGTAAGATTCAAGCCAACTTTTATATTCTCCTCTTTTACTCTCATAAAGAGGCTTAATTCTTCACTTTTTGCCTTCAGAGTAGTATCATCTGCATATCTGAGATTGTTGATATTTCTCCCAGCAACCTTAATTCCAGCTTTTTATCATCCAGCCTAGCATTTTTCATGATGTATTCTTCATATAGGTTAAATAAATAAAGTGATAAGCTATAGACTTGCCATACTCCTTTTCCAATCTTAAACCAATCAGTTGTTCCATGTTCTGTTCCAACTGTTGCTTTTTGACCTGCATACACATTCCTCAGGAAGCAAGTACTCCTGTCTCTTTGAGGATGACACATTTTGTTGTGATCCACACTGAACAATAATGAAGTATACATAAAGAAGAAAGCAATTTGTATAATAGTATAGTAAAAACAATCAATTTGAATGCTGTAAGAACTATGATCAATGTAATGACCATTCATGACTAATGATGAAAGTTGCAGTGAATGATTTAGGTTACAGAATGAGACACTTTTTGCATATAGTCATTGAGAAAATTTATTTTGTCCAGCTATGGATATTTGTTATATCAATTTCATTTTTCTTTTCTCACCAGTGCTGGGAGAGGTGGGAAAGCAAATAGATTTCTTTTAATTTTAAATTATAAAGTTCAAGAGTGGTGCAGATATAGAAAGATGGATGCATTTTTAGTTGAGGTCACTATATTATTAGTTCTACTTAAGTGATTTACTTTATTATAAAAGACCTGTCATGTAATATATATTAAGAAATGATCTAAGATCATAGCGCTAGCAAACATCAGAGTTAGGAATTGAACCCAGGAATTCCCAACTGAAAATCCAGGATTCTATATGTAATAGAAGAAAAACAGCTTAAACGATTACCAAAGGAAGGGTATCATTGTTGTATAAGGGAAAGATAAGCAGATTGAAAATCTGCAGATCTATGACTGATCCTTGAAACTGCTTATAATAACTCACTAAGCAGATCTTTTAACAATTTTGGTGTTTTTTTATTTGCACATGAAACACTTGGATTGTGTTTTATCTTCATCTTCTTTTAAGATTCTATGATTTTATGGTAATGTATTCAAAACCTTCGGCATCCCATGGGTCCTATGCATATGACAGTTCAGAGATGCATATTGATATACAGATTCACATTGTGCATGAAGAGACATGTTCCTTTAAAAAGCAGACTGCCTGAGGCTTCACAAAATCCTGTTAGTTGGCTCTTCTATGTGGACTTTCTTTTTAAACTGCCATGCCCTTGATATATTAACTTGGCCTCATTTTAGGGCCTTTGCCTTTTATTTATACCTATTTATAAGATGAAATCTTGCATATGTCATATTCTGACTTTAAACAAGACAGCTGTCTTGGAGATGCAGAAGTGGTTTCTGTAGTGATGAAACCATGTCAAACCTTTCATGACTGCATCTTTGTATACTTTTCCTCTTTACTGAGATGCATGCTAGAATCAATTGGAACAAAGCCTATGTTTCAATTAAAAAATACAAATGGGCATTACTTTTAAAATCAAATCTTTAAAATAAAACTACAAAATTCCTTTGCAGAGACAATGAAATATCAACTAATTAGATATTTCAAAAGAGTATAAATAAATATGAGTGTATCGTATCGAATACTTCTTCAAGCTAGTAATATTATGACTCCAAATAAAATAAATCTCTAATTATTCTGACTCTTATAGCCACAGCATTTTATAAATGAAGATATTCCTTTTAATAAATGAAGCATGATTTAAAAGTCATTCTCTAACATCAGAATCAAATATCAAAATTCATTGCAATATTAAAGATTTATTGCACCAAAATATTTGAGCTTAGTATGATGTAAACACTTTCACACCAACATCCTCTACAGAAAATCACTACAGCTGAAAACTAGGAGGAAGTAAATAAAATATGATCAGATGTCATTGTGAGGGAAGAAAAAAATAAAAAGAATGGCAAAATAACTGGTGGTTGATTTCTGCTTCTAAGTCCTTCCTGCAGACAATAGCTAAGTGTGCCTCAAATATATCAATAACAGTAATAATAACTTATTTTATTATTTTTTCTAGGAGTATGTCTGTTATAAAGCCTCACACAAAGGAGATTTTTAAATCAACTATATTGAAGAGTACTGGCACAACTGGCGGATTAAACCATTTTCAATTGCCTTTGACATATCACGGAAAATGGAAAAGTTGACTTAGAATCCAAAAAAATGAAAAAAGAAAAATCCCTTATGTTAAAAAAGAAATAAAGTAGCTCATTTTGCAGTGGCAAAAAAGTAAGCAGGAAACTAAGGGCTTATCATAATGTGGGGAATGGATAAACATGTTTTTGAGTATGAATGTATTGTAATACTAACAAGAAATGATGAAAGTGACAGTTTCAAAGAAACCTGTGAAGACTTGTGTGAAGTGATGCAAAAGTGAAATGAGCAGAAGCAGGAGAAAAATTTAAACTCTAACATCTACATTTATAACATTAACATTGTGAAAACAACAACAACAACAATAAAATCAAAAGACCTTGGAACTCAGATTGAAATTCCAGAGGACTGGTGATGACGAATGGTACCTACCACCTGACAGAGAGGTAGAAGACTAATATACATAAATAGACACATTTTTGGACGTAGCCAATTTGGGTATTTGTTTTGTTTGACTACTTATTTGTTATAAGGATTAGTCTTCTTATTCTTTTGGGGGGGGGCAGAGTACTTGGAAGTTCAAAAAAGAAAGGGTGGATAGTAGGCTTGGTAACCGCATTTTTGTATTCTGTATAAAAAATGCACCCATATGTATATGTATATACATACATACATACACACATATGTAGATCGATATGGTAAAACATCAAAGAATCTAAAAACAAATAATAAGGAAATAAGGTATGGAGGTATGTGCTCCACTTCAGAAAAAAAGTCTTCCAAAACAGTAAAAACATGAAAGATGGTTGTTCAGTTATCTGAGGAATGCTCATATATATGTCGACTATCTTATTCGCTGTCCAATGGTGCTGGATAAAAGAAGTCTGATTATAGAATAGGGGGATGCATCTCAATGACTTGCTTTCAGCATCAATAAAAGGCAAACAGCCAAAGTGAGCTCATAGAACCAGAACAAATACAAGGGAGTGATGCAGGTATGGAAAAGGATAAATGTTTATTGAGTTTGAAAAAGTGGGGAATTATCTTTAAACAGCTATATACTAAACATTCATTCAATAAACACTTATTTAGTGCCTAGTGTGTGTTGGGAAATCTGTTATTCATTGGAAACACAAACACAAGATTAAAACAATCCCTGCCATCTTCAATCTTATGGTCTATCAAAGGAGACAACGTGAAAACAGGCAAGTGTAAAATACATTTGAAATTCCTTACAGAGAGGAAGGCACTAGCAATTGAAGGATTAAGATAGAACTGGTACAGATGTTGCCATTTTGATGAAGATATTATGAGGTGGAGATGAGTAAAAGGTACTTGGCAGGCATAGAGGAATATCCTGTATGAAGGCAAAGACTTGGGGCATGAAATTTTGTTTATGAGAACAATAATTGTCTTCAAAGATAATTAACTGCAACAAGTTTAAAAAGTTTATCCAGAGCCACATTATTAAAGGTTTTGAGCTTCAAACAGAGGATCTTGTTTTTTGATTCTAGAGATAATTGGGGCTAGCTGTAGCTTCTTGACCGGGGAAGTAGCTCGCTTAGAAGTATTCTTTAGCAATGTCCTTTTTGGCAGCTAGGAGGCAGGTGGATTGGAGAAGAGAGAAGATGGAGTTAGAGAGTAGTAGGCCATTATTACCCTAATCTTTTCCTGAAGACCTTTAATGAGGGGCAAGCCCATTAGTTCCTGAAGTAGCATTTTCATTTTCAGATAGCTCTTTTAGGAATTTTTGTTCCCTCAAGCCCAAGTCTGCCTCTCTTTAAATTCTATCCTTTGCTCTGAGCTCTACTATTTTCAGAACAAAGAGAAAAGTCCTAATTCAATTTTTACACCAGAGTCCTTCAGATATGTAATTCTCTGCTTTTTAAATTTCCTCTTTTCAAAGCTAAAAATCATTAGTATCTTCAAGAAATGCTTATATGACATTATCTCAGGGCCATTGACTATACCACTTGCTCTACTCTGGATGCATTCCACCTTATCAATGACTTTCATTAAAAAGTTGTTCACAGAACTGAACACAACATTTCCAATTAGGAGGCAGACTATATCAGGGCTATCCCCCTAAACCTGTACACTCCATCTCTCTTCTTGAAGTCTAAGATTGTATAACTATTTTGATTGCCATACCATGTTGACTTCTACTGAATATTTAGTCAACTAAGTAATTCAGGTCCTTTAAAACAAAGTGTGTTCTAGATGCATCTCTCATATTGCTCTTGAGAGATGTATTTTTTCATTCACATCTAAGATTTTATATTTATCCCTATTAAAATTAATCATGTTAGCCCATTACACCAGTCCTTGTTGAGATCTCTTTGGATCATTATTCTGTCCTCTAAAATTTTATTGCGGACATTCTTGATCCCATCAGCTCTAAGTGATTTCTCTGTTTTGGAATCTCTCACATCAACCTGTCAAGTTTCTCCAATTAATTTGCCACATTATAGGTTGTCTTACAGTTACCTGGGAATTTATTTTGTTCCTTAATAGACTGTTGCCTCACTGGACCAGGGATTTGTCTTGTTTCTTAGTTCTAACTCTAGTGCCTACCACAACGCATTGTGCACAGTAGGTACTGTTAATGTAAAATATGATATTTTGGAGAGTCTTAGAATAAAGTTGATATTTTTTTCAATTCAGACATTTCTAGCCTATTTTAGGTAAACTACTTGATTCCATATTTGAACAATATAGAGGAGTTTATTCCTTGTATGACAACAGATACCTGAATTGGTACTTTCCTCTCTAATCCACCATTCAAACAGCTGCCACACTGATAATAAAGCACAAATCTGATCATGCTACTCTCTTGCCCAATAAACTCTGCCAGCTCCCTATTTCCTTTAGGATTAAATACAAACTCCTTTGGATGGCAACTTAATATAATTCACAACTTGGCTCTAACCTACTTTTACAGCTTTATTGTATACAAATTCCCTTCAACTAACTCCATGATCCAGACAAATTGATTTTTCTCAAGTTGACCCCATACCACTGCTTTCCCTCTGCCTCTTAGAATCCCAAATATCCTTTAAATCCAAAGTCATGTACCCTCTTCAACAAGAGATTTTTTCCTGGATCTGTCTTATCTGCTATTATTAACTATTGTCCCATGCCCCTCAAAAAATACTATGTATTTTTTTTTGAAATAATTGTCTCTGCAGCTATTGTATCCCTCAATTGAATGTAAGCCCCTTCAGGTAATTGACTTTCATTTTTGTCTTTGTATCACTAATGTCTAGCTTAATGCATAGCAAACAGAATAAACTTAATAAATACTTTTCAAAAGTGATTAATTGGCAAGGAAAATGAGAAATGATCATGTTTTGGGACTTTAAACTCCTTAAGAAGAGAGACTCTTTTTGTCTTTCTTTGCATCTGTAGCAGTTGCCACAGTTCCTGGCACATGGCAGGACCTTAATAAATGCTTATTGACTGACTGACAGTCATGAAATAATACTATAATTTACAGACAATTAAAGTCGAGGATTACCAGAAGTGTAATGTAGAGAAACATGCAGTGTTTTCAGGCTGCAACATGACCAACAAGGAATTTCACAAAAGTCATGGTGTAGAGGACATTATCAAAGTTGTATTTACAGATCTGGAAGTGGATTTGTCGTATATTGAGTAATAGCCAATGGACTTTCCATGTGATTCACTGGTATCTTATAATGTTAAAAAGAAAAGGAAAACTGTTAAGAGTTGCTGTAGAAAACTTGAGGCAGATTTATGGAATGGGACAGAAAACAATCATAGAAGATGAGAAAGAAGATATGAGTGGATCATGATCTGCATTGTTGTAAATAGTATTTCCATTGACAAAATAAAAGATTAACTGGCATATCAAAGTACAACAAAATTGCAATATTTTGTTTGATTGGGGAAAATGCTGTCACTAGTCATCTCTACCTACTGACTTTCATGACTTCACTTAAATACCAGCTCAAATCCCATCTTTTACAATCCTTCCTAATTCTAGTGACATTCTTTGTTAATTATTTCCTGCTTATACTCTTTATAACTTGCCTCTTTATATTCATTTGCATATTTCTCCCCATTGGATTATAAGTTCCCTGCTGGCAATGACTCTCTTTGCCTCTTTTTGTATTACCAGTGCTTAGCACATTGCTTGGCACATAGTTGATACTTAATAAATGTTTAATGACTGAAAAGATCTGAAATATGTAGTAACGGTTTCCCCAAAGCCTAAACCAAATAAGGAAATCAAAGATGTGAGGTGGATTTAGGGCAGGCTATGTTGTTGTAATCTGACAAAGGTCCTACATATACCTTCACATTAAACTTATTTACACAATAGTCAAGTTGTAAAGAAGAGTTATAATCAGTGGAATGAATCATGAGAAAGAAGAAACAAAACCAAAAAAGAAGAAAAAAGAAAAAAAGAGAGAGAGAGCAAATAGTTTGCCTCTATCTGCATTCAGACTCCATAGTTCTTTCTCTGGATGTGCATAGCTTTTTCCATCATGAGTCTTTTGGAACTGTCTTGTAGCCTTGTATTGCTGAGAAGAGCCAAGTCTATCCAAGTTAGTCATCACAGACACTGAGTCTGTAATTGTGTATAATGTTCTCCTGGTTCTGCTCCCTTCTACACATATACTTCTAACGAAATGTAATACATACCTTAATTTCCTTGTACATCATTATGACTATCCATTTCTGCTTTTTCTTCCATTCTCCCATTATCTCACCATTAACTGAACATTTTCAGAGAGCCAATTAACTTAAGGGTCCCATTTAAATGTCTAGATGTGAATTCCTCAAGTTGATGTCTTTGCTTCAGCTCAACTGAGAAAACTTCTATATATTGTATTTTTTTCTTCTAACACCCAAAGGATAGTCAGCATTACAAAAAGAAAAATTAGGAATTCAAGGTATTTCTGAATTTATAGAGAAACAGCAGAACTGCTCAGCACTTTCCTTTTCTCTTCTCCTCTAGCTTTATGGAAATGTGTTTCATGAAGCACTGCCTCAAGCCTAGAGAAAAACTGATCTTTATCTGCATTTTTTTTCCTTGCAGAAGATGCCTGGAAAAAGAAGAAAAAAAGTTAGCTCTTTGACATCAATCCTCCCTGTAAGCAATGTCCCCATCTTGATGGTAAAAATATTCTCTGTACTGTATCAAATTGGTTATTATGGCAAAAGCTATAATAACAGCAGATTGAAAAGTCTGGGTATCTATTAATTGTTTAATTTCAGCTATCCAGAAGTGTCTATAAAAGGTATTTTAATTATAAAACCAAGATTACTCTGGCTTTCTGGTTTCATTTTTATGGAAAATGTTTGCAAGGCTGGACATGGTAACACCCTCTTATATTATCTGTTCCTGGGGGGAGGGTAAAGGCTGAGGAATCACTTGAACTCAGGAGTTTTGAGCTATGGTAGGGTTAAAGTCCACTATGCATTTGCACAGGAACTGACATGGTGAGATCCCAAGGAGGAGGGAGTGAACGACAAGTCTGTTGCCCCAGGTCAGAAACAGAACATGTCAAAGCTTTCATGCAGATGAACAATGAGATCAGGCCCATCAGTGAGTGTCCCCTCAACTTTAAGAGTGGATGAGATTGAGTTCCTCAAATGAGGAAGTAAACACATAGAAAAATGAATGAGTAAACAGATAAATACATGCAGACATACACATTCATACAGAAATAATAGACATAAAAAGAATGAAACAGGGTGAAAATTAATTATGTTAATAATGTACTTTTTATTTTTACTTCACAGCTTATGTCAAGGCAAACTCCAAATGGGTTCATGGCTTATATACAAAAGGTCATAACACAAACAAATTAGAGAAAAAGGGGTAAAAAATGTCCTATCAGATCTATGGAGAGAGAAAGAGTTCACAATTAAACAAGGGATAGAGAAGAACAGAAAGGAAAAAAATAGATTATTGTGATTACATGAAGTTACAAAGCTTTTGCACAAAATACACTTTCAAATGAATCTTCTATTAATATTTATATTTTATTTCCTATTACATTTTATTTCAATCATTCCATTAAAATTAATGTTTAGATAAAGATACATCCATGTCTAACATGTGCCTTATCAATCACCTGAACCTTTCATTCTCTCACTTAGGATATGTACATATTTCAGCTTTCTGCAAATTCTTCAGATAAACTTTTCATAATATTTTTAAAATTTCATATTCGAGCTTTAATTACAAAAGGAAAAAGTTAAAGTTTTTTGTATTGATATTAATCCACTTAAAAACTTTGAATTACTGTGAAATTTGATCATATGGATATTATTATGTATAGCTGAATAAATTTATTATTATTGAAAATGAAATTAGCCACTGGTTTTTAACTTTTACCATAAAATAATTTATTTAATATGTTCATATAAATACTAAAATAGGCCTTAAAACATTTAAGAACTTTATTCCTATTAGTCAAAGTCTCAGTGCTCAAAAGTGTCTGTGATCTCATCATGTGATATCTTTAGTATAGATTAAAATTATTTCCATCATGAACATAAAATAAAAAGTCAAGACATTCAATTTTTTTAAAAAAATCAATTTTTTTGCCCATGCCATGAAAGGTAAAAGAGAAATGTCCAGTGTAATGTAGTAGAATGAATAGGATATCAGAGTTGGAGTCAGAGCACTCAGAGTTTAAATCCCACCTTATCCATTTACTAGGTACATGATCCTGGGCAAGCTATTAACCTCTTGGTACCATGGTTTTCTCATCCATAAAACAAAAGGATTGAATTCATTGACCTCAAAGATCTCTTTCCAGTCTAAAGCTATGAATTTAATATCATCAAAATATATCTTATTTGTTTGGTTACATTTATTGTATTGTATACAACTGATAGCATGTCTTGGCTTTGTCCAAATGAGTATGATTCAAGCTATGAATGATGAAAACACACACACACATACACACACACAATGTAAAATTACATCCTTTCCCTAAAGGAGTTGGGGATAAAAGTCATAAACACATGAATACACTCACATTGAGAGCCCTTGGATCCATAATTTTGTCTTTGGCTTTTGTTCTTGAGGTGGATGAATGACCTCACGAGGGTGATGTCTTGGTGTGCATGTGTATAGGATTTAACTGAGACAGAGCTGCACAAAGTTGTCAGCCTCACTTTCTCCTCCAGTTGTAAGAATGTAGTTGCAAATTAAAAATCAAGATGACAGATGTCCCAGGATACAGTGGGTGACCTTGGCCTTCCTAAATTAAGGTCTTTCCTAAGTCTCGGTTTATCTAAGACAATGTCCATTCAATGACTAAGGGCTAGGTAATAAGCATTTGGCTCCATGTTGCCTCCAGGATCAAATATAACATTCTCTATTTGGCTTTGAAAACCCCTTATAACCCAGCCCTTGCCCACATTTCCAGTCTTATTACACTTAATTCCTTTCCTCATCCTTTGTAACCAGTGATACTAACTTCCTTGTTTTATATGACACTCTACCTGACTACTCTTGTCTGGGAATTTTCATCCATTGTCCCGCATGCCTGAAAATACTCTCCCTCTTTCTCTCTCTTTATCCCTGCTTCCTGGATTCCCTGGCTTCCTTCAAGATGCACCTTAAGCTAGATTCTTTTCCTAATACTCCTTAGTTTTAATCATTTTGTTCTGTTGATAGTCTTCAATTTATCCCATATCTGTATATATATATGGGATAAATACATATATAGTATATATGTAGTATATAGTACATATATGATATATTATTATATTATATTGATATAAATTATATATTAATTAATCAATATAATTGATATATTGCGTTAATATATAGCATATTTATATATTAATATATAAATATAATTCATATATTTATATATCATATAATATAAATTATATATATGTATATATATATATAGTTCATACATAGTTACTTGTATATTGTCTCTCTTATTAGACTGTAAGTTTCTTGAGAATGAGAACCGTTTTCACATCCCTCCTCCTCTTTTTTTATCCTCAGTGCTTAGCACACTGCCTAGGATATGCTTAGTTGGTCCTTAGCACATATTTGTTGACTTGACTCTTGTGACTCATTTCCATAATACAGTAGACTCACCAGAATGATTTAAATCACTGGAATTAAGTCAATAGGAAGCTTTCTTACAACAACCCTATGAAGTAAGTATCATAAGACTTGTTACCACACATTTACAGATGAGAAAACTGAATCATCATTGATTCTTCAAGATTTTTCTTCACCCCTGTACCCACTACATCCAGTCTATTTCCATCTCCTCTAAATTCTAACTCCTTAATTCCTCTTTCAACTTTCATTTTCTCTTCAATTACATAAACTCTTAATTGTTCATACACTTATTATCATTCAACAGGATTCTTGTAATAATGACTCTAATAGCCACTCCAACTTAAGCTGCCCAAATAACCTCTCTAATCATCTGACCATAATACTCTCTTGCTCAAGAGCCTATTGCCAATAGTTCATTTAAATATCCACCTCTTTTTCATAAGAACATATGTCTAGCCATATCTCTCATACAGCATACATATTAAATTGATTTTTATGGAATTTAGTTTTAAAATTTTTATTATTTTGGTTTTATATCACATCAGTTTGAATGTATGCTCTTACCAGTAAATCTGCTTTCTCTTGTTACAAAGATACAGCAATAGTAACAACAGTTTAGTAGAACCAAATGACACATCAATCACATCTGATAATTTGTTCAATATTCCATATTAATAGGGCCTTACTTTTCCATGCTCCAAAAGTGAAAAAGTTCAATTTTCTATTTTTACTCTGATGCCAGCAATTGCAGTTACATAGCCCTCTTTCATTTATTTAATTGGTGACCATCGTGGAGTATATTCCTAGCAATGTGATCCCTGGGACAACAGATAGCCATTTCATTCATTTCTTAGCATAAATCCAAACTGTCTTTCAGAATTTTTGGCTCTTTTCACAATTCCACCAATGGTATATTATAATAATGTTCCCATCTTGTCACAGACTCTTTAATGGAAAAAAAAAAACAATCTTGTGGACCTAACAATAGTCCTTCCCATCATTGGCCTATAGGCTCCCACCAATCAGTTTTGTCATTTTAATCTGTATTGCTACTAAATCCATAATTTTTTTTATAAATAAATTTATATCTGTCTCCAATTGCTAAGTATATAAACATGATTTATTTTAATATTCCTTGTGATGGTAACCTAGTTTTTCTAAAACTATGCTAATAGCCAGGGATACTGTTTTTTTTTAATGTTTTTATTTTCCCTATTCCATTCTTTAAGCACTAATTGTGATAATCCTACAGGTGCATTAGGAAATCCATCCTATCCTATTTGTAAAGGCTTCCCCAATCTTTCTAGAAGTACTTTAGTCATGGATTACCACATCTGCTCATATAATAGCTTGCATCTTCCTCTCCCAAGCATGTCTTTTTCCTCAATTCTGCCACAAAGTTAACATCAAAGTCATAGCAACCCAATCCTGTCAAATACAAGCCATGCCTAATTTAGGCCAATCAAATCATTCAAGCTTGAGATTGGAATGTGATGAAGTATTTGTAGATCATAAAATGCTATAAGATAACTTTGCTTGTTATATTTTAAGAGGATATAATTACTGTAATAAAAATAGATGATATTTCCTTCTACCTTCACATTTACCAGTGATAATTACTTTCTGTTTTTTAATTTTTTTTTATTTAATAAGTTTAGTTTTCAGCATTGATTTTCACAGGAGTTTGAATTGCAAATTTTCTCCCCATTTCTACCCTCCACCCACTCCAAGATGGCATATATTCTGGTTGCTCTGTTCCCCAGTCAGCCCTCCCTTCTGTCACCTCACTCCCCTCCCATCCCCTTTTCCTTTCCTTTCTTGTAGGGCAAGATAAATTTCTACACCCCATTGCCTGTGTATCTTATTGTCTAGTTGCATGAAAAAAAAACAAACTTTTTTTTTGTTTTTGAACATCTATTTTTTAAAACTTTGAGTTCCAAATTCTCTCCCCTCTTCCCTTCCCACCCACCCTCCCT
>JAQQSZ010003602.1:0-14400 GCA_028646595.1 Phalanger gymnotis
TGTTTACAGGAAACACATTCGAAACACAGAGATACACACAGAGTAAAGGTAAGGGGCTGGAGCAGAACCTATTATGCTTTAGCTGAAGCAAAAAAAGGCAGGGGTAGCAATCCTGATTTCAGACAAAGCAAAAGCAAAAACACATCTAATTAAAAGAGATGGGGAAGGAAACTGTGTCTTGCTGAAGGGAAGTTTGTTAATGACTGAATGGAGGCTCCAGAGGTTATAATGAAAAGGGTAAGACAGAGCTGAAAAGAGACTTGGGAAGAGTCTCAAGGCAGAGGTAGATGGGAGCGAGGAAAATACAAGTTAAGTGAAACAACATTACAGTGGATAGTTAGCTCCATAGGTTGGGACTGGGTATAAACCTGTGATTTCATTGGTACAGGTAATTTCCAGATGAGGAAATGCCTTCCACCAAGGCCAGTCAATATCTTCTCTACAACTTAAAGTCTTAGAGAGTTACCTAGAACATTAAAAGGCTAAGGGACTTGCCTGGACCCACAGCCAGTAGATGACAGAGTAGAACCTAGATCTTTTTGGTTTCCATGGCAGCTCTCTACCCCGCCCCCATACTGTACTGCCACTTCCAAGAGAACAGTGTTAAAAATTATTTCAAGAAAATCACTTTACATCATGCTTCTTCCGTCATCACAGTTAGGATGTATTAACAATATTACTGTCAAAGGACAGGGCATCTTAATGAAGGGTCTATCTATGTCTAAATCAAATACAATCAGGAATTACTTTTCGTTTAAAAAAAAAGAGAAAAAAACCTGGAGGTTTTCACCTTTTTATTTCATACAGACCTACCTTGAATTGGACATTGGCAACACCATACTTTCTTTCTATTATGCCTTGAAGTTCCTTCTCAATGTTTTCTTGACTGGTGCCTTTTACATCAGTGTAGAAGCAATCAGAACTGGCATAGTGACAGGAAATCGCCTGTGTACATTGAGCCAATTAATATAAAAAAAAATCCGATTGTCACTAGCCCTGAGGGGCAATAAATGAATTACACGACTGAGTACTTAGTGCCTATCTTGGACTATGATTTAGCCTGCCCTTGCAGGGGAATTCTAAAAGTACAAGCAGTATAAGTTACCTAAATCATTCTTTCCCTGAAAAGAACAAGAAGGGTTATTAACTATTCATATAACTTGCTCACTTTTAACATTTTTCATTGTTTCAGTGTTCTCAATCTTCAAAAGATTCCTCCATCTCCTTAAAACACTTACTGGTAGAATGGATTTCCTCTTGTTTTTGGATTTCCAAATACCGAGCACAGTTCCCATACAATGTCGGTGTTTGTTAAGTATTTGTTCTACTTTTGAATTATGGCTGATTGCACAGGGAAGAATGTTGGATTTGTAGTCAGAAGCCCTGGGTTTAAATCCCAGCTCTGCCACCTACCACCTGGGTGATCTTGGGAAAGTCACAACTGTCTAGGCTTCAGTTTCCTCATCTGTAAAATGAGGAAGTTTGGCCTTGATGGTCTCTAATCTCTGATCTCCAAAATTATGATCCTATTAGCCTCTTAGCCATAGAAATTATCTCACTGAGTTTACAATAGATTATTTATTTAAGTGGTAAGAAGGATAATAGTATAATCAAGGTGTTCTATTGGAAAATAAAAACCATGCCAGCAGATTAAAGGAATACTTAAAGCTGTTACAATCAACACATACTAAAGATTCCTATATTGCTTTTCTCTGACAGCAATAAATGCAAATTTTGAGCTCTTGCCTGCACCTAGAAAATGCGAATGGGAATTTGAATCCAAGCGGCTACAGTCAAAATAGAAGATTATAAGAATTTTTCGTGGTGTGGTGAGAGTAATGACAACCTTCAGGATGAATTTCCTCTTTGCCAAAAATGCATCTGGGACCTACAGTAAGGGTTCCTCATGGAACTTTAGGCAGTAGTTGGCATTAAAAACACCTCTTTCCCATGGTAAAGACAGTAAAGTCCTGCTCTAATGTCTCACTGTGTCATGGAAGTGACCCTGGAGTTCTTGAAGTTCATACCAAGAGAGTACAAGGTAGAAAAATTTCAAATAAGGATCCAGGAAGAGGTTGGCTGAGGACCAGTCTAGAGCTAAGCTCAGAGGAGTTCATCACCCCAAAGTGGGCCAGTGATGAATTAAGTGATAAACTAGATGGTGAATTATTTTTGACCGCAGAAAATCATCAAACCACCTACTAAGGCATAGAGGAGTTACAAGTCTACATTGCTGGAGAGGGAGGGGATCCACACAGATCTCTTAGAACACTAGAGAAAGACACTGCCCTCTCTTTTGTCTTTGGTTCTGTCCACTCAAGCTGCCTAAGTCAAAGAATCAATCAGCCAGTGTCTGTTAAGTATCTCCTATGTGCTGGGACTGTCTTTTGCCTTTTTTTTTTGGTATCCTCAGCTTAGCACAGTGCCTGGCACAAAGTGGGTACTTAAGAAATGCCTCCTGACTGACTGACTATCCTAGGCACAGGGAATACAAATATACTCACAAGCAGCTTAGAATCTAACAGGAAAAATAACAAACAAGGATGTATACAGTGTGTCCCAAAAGTCTTAGTGTGGTTTTAAGCTCTGTAATAAGACTTTTGGGATGCCCTGTATAAGTGCGCATGCATGTGTGTGCAGATATGTGTGTGCATATATATGTTTATGAAATAAATACAAACAAATTCAATATATATTAAAGAGAATAAATTCAAGTTAGCCAAATACAAGGTAGTCTGAGAGGGAGGACAGAAGCAGTTGGAGGGAGGGGTGTCCAGAGAAAGCTTCATGTGGAAGACAGTGCTGCTTCTGCATCTTGAAGTGATTCTATGAGGCCGTGGTGAGGAAGGAGTGCATTCCGGGAATGAGAATAATCCATGTAAAGACAAAGATGGGAGATGACATGGCAAGTGTGAGGATCATAGAGAAGGCTAATTGGACTAGATCATGGAGTGCAGGAGAGGTAGTAATGTCCTATAAAAATTCCAGATTGTGTTGTCACGTTTCAGTGATGATGTCATATATCGTTTGCAGCATATACCAAATATTAAATGCAAAACAAAAATAAAGCACGCTGTTTTTTTTTCCCTAAGGAAATGAATGCCTGTCAATCAATGAGATATCCATATAAGTTGGTTCTTTATTGATAAACGTAAGGGAAAAAGCTTCCTAGTTAATTAAATAGACTAAAATCTTCTCTCACTGACACCTTGTCATCATAATCAGAGTTCATATAGGTCTGGAATGCTACTTTAAAATTTGATTTACAAATCTATTTGCAGTTGGGAGGGAAATTATTGTTTGTTACCTTCCGGAAACCTTCAGTTCTGTTTCTTCCAGATCCATGAATGAGCAGAGGATGGAAAAAAACAGTATCTCCCTTCTCCATCACAAGGTGAGTTCTGGGTTGATTTAAATCATAGTCTTGGATACCGTGGAACATAATATTAACTCCCCCCTACAATACAAAACAAACCATGTTTTAGACTTAGAAGAAGTAAAATAAATCAAACCAATGACTTGGAATGAAAAACTAATAGTCCTCCGATGTCTTCTCTTTATCCAAATTTCAAAATACAGAATAATGCTTTTGGCCAAGAAAGGCCTTTCACTTATCATGTCTTTCCAAAGGAAAATGTAAGGAAAAATTCTATTAACCTTTCTTGCTCTATTTTTGCATGCTCTCAGTAGTCAGACCTACCTCCCATTTAGGATAGTCATGTGGTTTCAAGGTACCCTTGTGTGTTCCTGGTAACACAACCAGGCAGCCATTGTTTCTATCAACACGTTCCATGGCAGTCCAAGCGCAGACAATGGAATTGGGAGGCCTGAATGGAAAGTAGTGCAGGTCCTGATGAAAGGGATGGCGAGAAGTCTTCTTCCCTGAAATGGAAGCCAATCCATATGTTAAAAGAAGCTCTAATCTCAGAACTCCTCAGCTTTCCCTAAACAAACAGCCAATATCCATTCCTACAAAGAGTTTATATTATAAAGAAATACATAAAGAAACACGCATCCTAGAAAAAATATAAAATATAAAGAAACATAATCATGGGAATAACAATCGGTTCAGCTAAGAAGGTTAAGTATCCCAGAGGACCTTCAGTGAGACTTGACTTCAAATACCAGATATGACAATAAGATTCTGAATAGGGAAATGTGGCCAGGCACCACCAGATTTCAAGAGAAAGTTACTTAACTGGGAGGCACAGATGCTGTTATCAGTCATATTGCACACTTTGATGTCATACACAAATCCCACTGAACCTCCTCTAGGTTTAGCACAGCTGACCTCCTGCCCTTGGCTAAGTTTACCCTCAGCTTCTGGTCTCTTTCTTCTTAGGACACCCAGCGTCCTTGGATAGCCCTTGCGGTAAGGATTTGCCTGGTCACTTATGACTCTCTGAGCCATCTTCTCAGAGGCTAGGTTATTCATAGCAATGGAATATGATCTATTCTACTTTTGACCTACGCCAATGCCTCATTATAGTGTAGCGGGGAGCCTGGGTTCTAAAAAGCAATGCCAATGAAGTACTAGCTGTGACAAGTGCTATCAAAACATGAAAGGCTTTGAGTATGACCCTGGCGATGTCCTATGTGCCTAGTGCCTAGTGCCGAGGGACCAGTCTAGCTAGAGTTAGAGAGCCTTATTGCTACGTCAGTCACAGGACAGATTTTTCGTCACAACAATTCCCCTGAAGACCTATGAAGTTATATAAACGTGGGGGTCTTGCCTTGGGTTGGAGGCAGCATTTATCCCAATGAAATCATAGATCAAATGAGTGGGCTAGATAAGCACTTAAAGTCCTATGGAGGGAGGAAGGCAGGGCAACTGGAGTTAAATGACTTGCCCAAGGTCACACAGCTACTAAGCATGTCAAGTGACCGAGGCTGGATTTGAACTCAGGGCCGGTGCTCTACTCACTGCACCACCTAGGTGCCCCAACTTCAAGTCCTATGAAACCTAAGGAAGTAATAACAGCCATGGACAAATATCTGAGACTGTCACACTTTGATTTTATAACAATGCAAGTCATTTAAAATATATGCCCCCAAATTACTTATTGTTAGAATCATTACTTCAATGCGTGTAGGTTGGGATGCCGATTTTACCTCAATTTTTGCGATACAACCAGCATATCTTTCCTGATCCCCATTCCACAGGTCCCCCACCAGCTAGCCCCTAATATAAATAAAAGCTCTTTACCAGAATCTGGAGGCTTGTTTATCAGCATTGTATGCATAGCCATGATATTGGGTCCAGTGAAACACTCGACATATTTAACAATCTAAGACAGGGGGAAGAAAAAGCGCATGAACAATCAGGGGCATAGATCCTAGCACAGAGTGAAGTTTCAACTGTCTGCAGAAATCCAAAATAACAACAATGTCAGTAGCCCACATGCCTATGGGCCTTTATGGTTCTTCACAACAGCCCAGCGAGGTAAATTCTGTTACTATTTCATTTTACAGCTGAAGAAACCAAATCTCAGAGAATTTGAATGACTTAGGATCATAGATTTAGAAAGGGACCTTTGAAGCCATGGAGGCCAACTCTCTCATCTAAGAAATGAGGAAAATGAGAGAAGTTTAAGTGATTCGTCCAGGATCACAGAGCAAATTAAGTGTTTAAGTTAGAACTTTAACTCAGGCGTTCCTGACTCCAAGCCCAGCCTTCTCTCCAGCCTATCACATTAGGTCACAAAGCTTGTAAATGGTTGAAGTGGATTTCAAGTCCCAATAACAAAAAATGATTCCTCCCAAATAGTTTACTTGGCTGCAGGATACAATTTTGTACTTTTTTGACCAGCTATGGGGTGATAAAAGCAAGACTTCAACAGAGAACTCAAAGTTGAAATAAAGTAGGCAGGAAGGGGCAAGGATCTTTACCTTTATTTTAAAATAAACTTTTATTCACATCTTTTTTTTATATCGTTTATTTCCCACTATATTCTTCTCTCTACCTCATTCTAGAGATTCATCTCTGATAATAAAGTACGATGCAAAAATTTCATAAAACAACTAAATAACATAGTAAGAAAGTCTGACACGATCCACAGGATATCGCACCCACAGTGGCCCACTTCTGCAGAATAGATGAAAAGTGTCATTTCATATCTCTTCTTTGGGGCCAAATTCAGCCATTATGACTATATAGCAAATATAGAATTATTGTTATTCAAATCATTTCAGTCATGTCCAACTCTCCATGATCCCACAGGGGTTTTCTTGGCAGAGATACTGGGATGGTTTGCCATTTCTGTCTCTAGCTTATTTTTACAGATGAGAAACTGAGGCAAACGAGGTTAAGTGACTTGCTGAGAGTCAGACAGTAAGTCTGAGGTCAGATTTGAACTCAGGAAGAAGAATCTTCCTGATTCTGGGCCTGGCACTCTATGCACTATGGCACCACCTAGCTGCCCTGAATATAGAGTTACATAACACAAAATTAAATGATGACAAAATCAGTTTCAATTGTTTTGTCACCATGGCATAATTCAAATGCCATCATTACACAATTAGCACATCATAAGGTATAATTACTCATTAATCTTTCCATTCACATTTGGTTATCATTGTGCATATTGCTTTCCTCCTTCTCATTCCACTTTTGACCAGCCGTATTTTTACTTTTTAGCCCTTTCTAATGATGCAAGGTGGGTCTTCAGCTGCTTTGACAGGATGGTGATGGCAAAAAGCAAGGAACTTTCCTTAAGCCCATTTTGGTAACAAGCCAGAGTGGAGAAATTCCTGTTGTCAATATTTACCGGTGACACACAGACTTGGTTTTGCATCATCCAGAGAATCTCCAGTTATTTTAAAGCCAACTCGATTTTAATCCTCTAACATAAAAGGAGAAGAGGGGTGAGGGAAGGATGGAACAGGACAATCAACTGATTAAAAAAATGAAGATGATTCTGAACAACTCATAAAGTATCAGGGTTGCACAACTCGGACGTGTGTGTCACAGCTTAGATTGCTTTGTTTTTTACTGCAGCCAAAGGGTTTTTTTACACTACCATTAATGACTTCTCATTATTATGACAATTAATGCATTTCTCCTCACTTCTACTTCTTAGAATCTCATTTCCTTCAGAATTCAGCTCAAATGCCATCTGCAGTAAGAGGCCCTTTCTGAGTGCCCTTCAGGCCTTCTGCTGCTGTGGCTATTGTCTCCCTCCAAAATTACCTTGCATATACTTACAGATGCACATGTTGTCTCCCTTGTTAGAATATAAACTTCTTGAGAGAAAGAATTGTTTCTTCTTTGTTTATTTGTTTCTAAATCCTTAAGCCTAGCACAGTATCTGACATATAGTACATACCTAAGAAATGCTTACTGAGTGACAGAGAACTTGAGGAGTTATAAAGCACTTTCCTGACAACACTCCTGTGATATAGGCAAAACAAACAGTATCATCCCAATTTTATACATGGGGAAATTCAGGCTAACAAAGCCTTAGTGACTTGTCCATGGACATTCTCGTTTCAATTCACAGGAAGGCCTCCTGACTGAAAGGAGATGGACTCAAAACACAGAATGAGACACATTTTTCAGGCAGCCAATGAAGGATTTTTGTTTTGTTGGACTATGCATAGTTGTCAGAAGGGTTTTGTTTTTCTTTTTTAAATGGGGAGGGAAAGAAAATAAATGCTTATTAATTAATTAAAAATTAAAACACATAGCAAATATTAGGCTAATCATGCTTACTAAAGCCAAACCATATCCTCTTTCTCTCCTCCAGAGATGGTATTCAGAAAGTTAGGGAAGTCCTTAACTCAATAATAAAACCCAGGCTTTTAGTGCTTTAAAGTTTACACAGCACTTTTTCTATGAGAAAGGAAGTACCAGTATTATTTCTTCCATTTTACAGGAGAAGAAAACAAAGCTCAGAGAGACTGAGCACAAAGCTACTAAGTGTGTCAGCTGAGACTCCAACCTAGGTCACTCCTCATCCCAGCTCCAATATACTTCCCACAATACCACATTGGTCTTCAACTTAGCATGAGTAAAAAAAGTCTCTATTTCGCTCCACCATAGAATATTCCCCCAGCACCAGTGAAGTCTGGGGCTATAGGTTGAAAGGGTTTTAGAGCCAGGAAAAGATAATAGATCACAAAAATTGTAAGCAACACCACTGTCATTTAAAAAAATTAAGTCTGTGGGGTTTTTTTTTAAATTAAAAATAAAAAAAGGCAAAGTTTTTAAGTTTTTAACTTGAGGCAGGGTGCAGTAGCTGAAGAGTTCTTCATCATTCTGAAAATTCTGGATTTTTGTAGTTATTTTCTGATCTGAAGGAAGATTAGATTTTGCAATAGTTACATCCTTCATGATGTCTAATCCTGGGGATTCCACGTCCTTCCTGCAGATCCTTTCAAACTGATCCCTGGACAAATCAAATTGAAAATGCCATCATCCTTTGGAACACCACAGAATTGACATCTTAACAACACAACACTGCTAACTGACAGTATCCACTCAAAGACGCCATTTCAACAGACACATTTAGGAAGTTTTCAAAGGGTCTTTACAGGTCTCTTCATCTATAGCCAACCCTAAATAGAAATGGTACAAAGATTGGAAAAGAAAATGGTGGGTGACTTTGCTGCCCCCTACTGTCACACTCGTTTAATAGAATCAGGGCTGAAATTCACTGCCATGGCCAAAATGCCTGAAGACACTGGTGGCAAAGCACCTACAGTGCTGTTACTGAGAGACATCTCCTCTCGCTAAATGCTTAAATCCTGAGCCATAAGGAAGCCTCAGAAACCCCAGCCAAACTAATGTTAGTCATTTTTATTCCATTTGTGTTATATTATTTAAAAAAATAAAATAGCATACCATACCTATAGCGTTGAATATCTTCTTCAGACACTAGTTTTTTTATGACCAGGAAACCATTGTCCTCATAAAATTGCCTCTGTTCTAGGGTTAAGACAGTATTATCCAGGGTGTACCTGTGGGGGAAAGTAGAAGGAGAGAAGAGGAGGTGGGGAGAAGAGGACATGAGACAACAGGGAGAAAAGTGGGAGGGGGGAAGCACACCAATAATTTTGAATTTGATGTATTTTCATTTTGGCTGGATGTGAATTACAGGCCTGCATTAAAATGCACTCCATAAACATCAAGGGATTCCCTTTTAAAAAGTAATTTAAGAAGGGCAGAATAAAGATATTGCTCAGTGCACTAGTATAATCAAGACACAGACTAATTTCAATGTCATATTCATCAATCCTGATAGATGTAGTCACCATACTACATAGTTTGTGACATTTTCTCTTCCTTCTGAATTATAAGCCATTTCTTGGCAACAGAAGTGTTTTGCTGCCAGAATACCACATCAATTAAAACACGTCTGATGATTTGAGATTATGTATAATAAAAATTCTAATCAGGCAAGGAGCTATTTAGTTCTCCTAGCATTAACTAATACATACATTGCAATTACATACACGGCATTATTTTTAAAAATGAACTGAAACAGCACTTACTGGAATTTCCGAGGATGGAAATTGAGAGGTACAACAGAAGCTGAAGTCGGGTAAGCTGCCTAGTATACACATTAAGTTAAATAAAATAATACTCAAAGGCAAAATCTTTCCCATTAACAACATATGCATTCACTTTATCTTTAGAGATAGAAGGGCCTGAGAGATCCTTGAGCCCAGGGATCTTAACTTTTTTAACGTCATAGTCCTCTATGGCGGTCTGACAAGTTTATGGACCCTGTCTCAAAATAAGGTTTTTTAAATGCATAAAATAGAATATGTAGGACTATAAAGGAAACTAATGATACAAAAATACAGTTAACAAAACATTTTTAAAAACAAGTTCATCAGTGCCAGGTTAAGAACCTCTGATATTCTATTCCACACTATTTGTTTAACTGACCTAAGGCCCAGAAATGTGAACTGAATGAAACTAAGTCTCACAGAGTTCAAAATAAATCTTCTGGCCTCCAGTTAGAACACATTCATTCTCCCACATCATACGCTGCCTCTTCAGTCTGGCCTTAGGTTGAACACAGAAACGTTGTTCCCAGTCCACATTATCTAATCTGCTTTTGAATAACCTGAAGGATATAATGGCCTTCCCAAGACTTTACACATGAGGAGACATAAACATTCTCTAAATTTGGTATCCTATTTAGTGGGAGTCTAGAGCAAAAAACTAGAAGTAATTAGACAGGGTCTGAAAAAATAAAAAGTAAACAAGAGAAAGACAAACACTGAATACCAGAACACAATCTAGCTGGAAGAGAAGTATCAGTTAACAAGGTTCTATTTCCAGCTTTATGACTGAATCACTAAATAACTTTATAAAGGCAGTCTATGTAGTGAGTCTTATAAAGTTGTTATCTGCATTAAATAACTGCTTCAACAAATTCAATTCAACCATTTATTAAGTGCTTACTGAGTTCAGGGCACTGTGCTAAACACTAGGGATACCTAGAGATATGATACATGCATTTCTTAGCTATAAAAGTAGGTTGAAGTTAGACTATGGATAGCCTTGAATGCCAGGATTAGGACTTTATACTTTATTTGGCAGGCAATGGGGAGTCACCACAGATCTTTGAGTAAGAGAAGTGATGTGATCATTCTGGTGCATAAGGAAGATTACTTGGGCAGTAGTGTAAAGGCTAGATTGTCAAGGAGGAAGACTGGAAAGACAAAGACTACATAGGAAGTTATTCTAATATTTTGGTCAGGAAGAGATGGGGTCCTGAACTAGGAAGGACGCAGTGAGAGTATAAAAGAGGAGAGGATAGATGAAGACACCTTGGAGGTAACGAGACAGGTTGTGGTGACTGTTTACGTAGTGTGAAGGAAAAGAATAGAGTCAATAATGACGATACAGTTATGAAGTGGGGTGACCAAGAAGGCTTCAACAGAAATAGAGAAGTTAGTTAGAGGGACAGGTTTCAGGTAGTAGATGAGAGTTCAGTTTTGAACAAGGTGAAGGTGAGGTGGCAACGGAACAGTCTGAAAGCAATATGCAACTGGAGCTCTGGGGAGAGATTAGATGGAAGTATTGATTTGGTAGTTGTCCATGGACAGGCGAGATCAACATGCTACAATGAAAAGGATATTGACCCTGGAGTCAAAGAAGTTGCTTATGATGCCTATTGCCTTCATCACCTTAAGCAAATACTTTAATCATCTTGGGTCAAAGTTCCTCACTGTGCAATACAGGATGCAGTAACTATGGCTACTTTCAGTTCTAGATCCATGAACCTATAAACAATAGAGAATAGAACTAAGATAGAAATTGGGAGATGGATGTTCATGTTGAAAAAGTGGAAGAATGAGGAGCAGAGAGAGCGAAGGAGGGAAAGTGAACCAGCATGTGAAAGCAAAGTTCAGAATATGCAACACAGAAGAAAGCACCGGTTAGGTAGTCAAGAGACCTGACCCCTCTGTTTTCACTTATGCCACTAATTGTTATATAATTTTGGGTACAACATTTCAGCTATTTCCTCATATGCAGAAAGAGGTGATTGACCTGGATGGCTTCTAAAGCTTTCCAGTTTTGAATCTGAGGAGAAATTTTAGATGCAAAATCCATACATGTATATCCTAAACTCACTATTATTTCGAAACTCAATTGTAAAAAAAAAATATTCAGGGAAGGTTAAAGAAACAACTTTACCAATCTTGTGAGACAAGTGGCATTTTTCCTAGATCGGAACAAAATCTCAGGCAGAGTTATCCATCAGACTTGCCAAAGCATGCCCTCCATCAATACTAGAGGTATGACCTGGCAAAATAATCACAGAACCATAGGATCCCAGCTTTGTAAGGAACCTTAGAAGTCATCTGATCTTAAGATCATAGACCTAGGGTGGGAAGAGCCCTTAGGGTCAACTATTCCATCATTTTACAGATGAAGGAACTGAGGATCCTGGAAATTAAGTGACACAGATATCTAGGCAAACCTTCCATTTATTCCTTCTAGTTCAAATTTTCCCTATTGATAATAAACAAATTATTTTCAGTGGGTAACTTCTCTTTTACTGTGAAACAATATATCTTAAATATTACACAGAAAGAGCCAATACTTCCTTAAAAATTGCTAAGGCAAAATCTTTGACTTGAGATATACATTTGAGAGGGAAATAATACAATCTTTAAAACTGTGACTTTAGGCAAGTCACTACTCTACTTTGGACCTCAAGTGCCTAGAGAAGATACCTAGGAAAGGGACTCATCTAAAGGAGATCAACAAAAGAACCCAGGCTTAGCAGAGACTATTTTTCAGCCTTTGAACCAGGGGAATCTGAGGTCACTTAGTAATCTTGGGGCCTCTGCCCTAGGAAACTCCAAGGAACCACATAGTTTGGCGTTAGACGCTCACTCTTTAAAAAATATCAACTATAAATGACATTCTTAGAGTTTCAGTCAACCAGCAAAGGAAATTAGCAAGAGCATCAACAGATGAAGGGACTGAATCCAAAGAAGGCTATGCACCAGTCCACTTAAAATGACTCTGCTTCCAAGTCTGTGGTCAGAGAGGCCTACGTGATGTCTGTCATTTAACGCACGGCAAAAGAGTACCCAGAAAGATCATGGAGAAAGAGGACACGCAAAACAATCTAGGAGGTCAAGAGTAAGAGTCAGTCAGAAGAGATCAGTAGAGAGGGAAGGAGGTGGCCAAGAGGCCCTCACAGCACCCTGCGGTCCAGTGGCCTGAACAAATTTTCCAAAACCATTAGCCACAGGATAAACAAACCCGAGCAGAAGAGGCGGAGTGTGCAAAAGGAAGACGCTGGCTGCGAATTAACCCATCCCTTGGCCTCTGGAACGTCAGTGAAAGACGCTCCTAGGCTTTAGCACAGATGCCAAGGGGAGAAGGGGGAAGAAGCGGCTGCGGCCCGAGCTGCCCCTCGCTTCCATTCACTCTGGACCAGTGCCCACACCTGCGCAGCCTTGCCCGGGCTCCAGGCTCGGCCACCCACTGGTGGCTGACCAGCAGTGGCCAGCAGCGGTCCTCTGCGCGCGCGGCGACCTTAGGAAGGATACGATCGCCGGAGCCGCAGGGCCCTGGAGGTGTCCCAGCAGGATCTTGAGGCGGGCTGTGGCGGTTTTGCCAGGTCGCCCCGGGTAGTTGAGGTTCAGAGCAGTGGTAGCCATCCCTACTGTAGGAGGAAAGCGAGGAGCGCAGCGGACAGCACTAAGCCGAGGGACCCTACGACGGTCTTACTTGAACAGCTACCCAGCTCCGCCTCCCTGGAAGAGAGGAGCGCAGGTGCACCAGCTCTACTTGGAGCCAAGCCAGAGCCGGAGCTGCGGGGCAAAGGGGCGAAGGGCGGACCTGGAAGCTGAAAGGGCTTAGCCAGCAGGGTTGGGTACTCGGAAGGTCGTGAGGAGTGGCGCTTGATCCCAGCGACCTATGGAGACTATGGAGGCTGCGTGCACTTTTACATGCTAGAAAGTTACAGTATCTGAATAGAAAAAAAAAGCGACAGATCTCTGGTCCCAGTAGGTTGTGGAGTCAGGATAATGGCTTCAAATTCTGGCCCCGTGCCACTTGCTAGCTGTACGTGATTGATTATGAGCTTCTCTGGGCTTCCCTTTCCTCATCTGGGGTTGGACTAGCTCTGAAGCTGCGACCCATCCTCCACCCTCGTTACCTTTAGTCCTGAATGAAAACGAGAAGATGTCGGCTAAAAAAAAAATCAAGGTTTTAGATCAGACCATTATTTCAGGAATATCAGTTTGACAAATGTGTGAATGATGAGAGACAGACAATTGCAAGAAGGGATGAGGGCCTGAATGAGGATGGTGACCACATGAGTAGAGAAAAGGAGACATAAAAAGAAATGAAAAAAAGCATTTACTAAGTACTTTCCATGTATCAAACACTGTCCTAAGAGTTGAGAATACAAATATCAAAAGCAAAGATGGTCCCTGCCTGCCATCTAGGAGTTTGTAGATGACACATATAAATGTGTCAGGGAAGGGTAGTCAGGGAAGCCAGGGAAGGATCAAAATAAGAATCTAGATATCCTATTTCAAAAAATCTTAAAACCGCCCAAATCTCTTAGAATCAAAGGACAAAGCAGAAATTGACATAATCTGCTGGTTATCTCCTGAAAGAAACCTAAAACTGAAAGAAACATTATAAGCAAAATCTAGAGCTTCTAGGAAAAAAATACTCAAAACAGCTAGAAAGAAAGAATTCAAGGACCATGGAGCCACAGTCAAGATCACCCAAAATTTATCAGCCATCATTATAAAGAAGCAGAGAGCTTAAAATATGGTAAGCAAAGGATATAGGCTTATAGCCAAAAATAACCAAGCCAGCAAAACAGAATATAATATATTTGGGGGCGAGGGGGAATGGAACTTTAATGAAATAGAGAATTTCCAAACATTTCTGATGAAAAGATAAGAACT
>JAQQSZ010003603.1:0-14400 GCA_028646595.1 Phalanger gymnotis
GCTGCAGTGGGGCCTAAATAAATTTCTTGTTGTTTTCTCCTTAGAGAATCTCTCATACCTTGCGATTTCGGACCATTCAAACATATACATGATTATATTTGAGATCGTAAATTCGGCCTTCCTACTACACCTACCCATGAGCAATAAATATTGCTCTAATTGTTTAGATTTGTCTTTATTTGTGTGAAAAGCATACATTTCTGGATGTCTAGATTATCAGCCCTCATCTTGAAGAGAACTGGGTTAGGTCCCTTGCAACTCTGGAATTATATATCTTTTATTTGTCCATAAAGCCTTTCCTGACACCTGGCTCCTTGACTAATTCAAAATTTATTACAAGACTTTCATGTGTACTGATGTGCTTAACATAATTATCTTTTGAATCATGGTGATTTGAATATCTATTTGTCCCATTCCTTCTACTAAATGGTAAGCTCCTTGAGGGCAGATACTGTCTTATTTATCTTTGTATCTATAACATCTAGCACAAGATCTTGCACATAACATAAGCTCAATAAGTGTTTGTTCTTTGTTGTTGTTGTTGTTAATTTTCTTACTTGGGAGTCCCAGCAACAAGCTCTCAAATACCCCGCCTTCTTCCCATAGCTACAACCTCAAATCCTGATGCTCGTTAACAACCTCAAAACATGGCCCAACTAGGGGAGCTGGAAACAGCCCTTTATCTGGCTGAGAGAGAAGTAATATTTCGATACTTGTACTCATGTGGTGGCAAAGGGGACTCATTTACTCCTCATACTTATTCTCTCCCTGGGTCCATTAACCAAGACCTCAAATTTGACCTGTTTTAAATGCATTTTGGAAATATTTTGGATACAATTCTAAGAAATGAGTTACATTAGATCAGAGGTTCTTAACCTAGGGTCCACAGACAGCCTCCTCCCAAAAAAGGATCCATAGATAGAGTTTAAGGAGTTTGTGAACTTGGATGGAGAAAAAATACATCTTTATTTTACTAACCAAGAGGGATTTCCTCCATATTTATTTATTTGTTTGCTTACTCTCTTACAGATTACCACACAACCATGGGGGAAGGAATATATGCAGGACATGTGGATTGTACACGGAGGGGCAACGGGACGTTGTTTGTGCTTTGTTCTCGAAGAGGACCAATGACATCAGTCAGGTAATGTCTTGACTTGCTAGTGAATTGAACTTAAGTGAGGCAGGCTTTGCAAAGTCACCTGCCTCACTCTCTCCTCCAGAGTCATCTGGGTTCAGTGGCAAGATATAGATCACTAGAGATGGCCTCAGATGCAGTGTGAGAAGTTGGCCTTTTTAAGCTAAGGCCTTTTCCAGGTCTCAGTTTGTCTGAGGCCACACACAATTAGTGATTAAGGCAAGGTAAGAAATGAGGCAAAAAATGGCCTCTTTTACCTACCCTCCCCCAAAATAATCAGTCTGGGAGGAAAAGACCCTCAGGGTTTCTGGCCAGAACAAAAATAATTGTTATTTACACTCACTGTGAGCCATTAAAACCCAAATAATGACTAAGCAAGGCTTAGGCTGACCCTATTGTTGGCCCATCAGTGACAGCCAGAGTGATTTGGGTTTAAGGCATGGTCAGGTGGCTCCATTTGAATCCCAATGGGCTTTATCGAAGCCTGGTTTTTTTTTTTTTCTAGTGCTGTATTTTAAGAAATTATAAATGAAACTACATGGGCAAAGGAGTTAATTGTCTCAGTTTTTTAAAATGATAGAATAGATAAGCAAGGAAGAGGGGAAGAATCTATCCCACAAACCCCAAGATATCTTGCGAGGTTTTAGTGATCAAAATTTATATTCCTTTGTACAGAGCACCCACAAGTAAGGGTATTATTCCCTATGTGGACAGAGGGAGCAATGGGTAGGCAAGACCAGTGACAGAGAATAGAGATGAAGGAGGCACACATGTGGCCTGGTAACTCATGCCTTAAATACCACCAAACTCCCATTGTTCTTTGGTGGTGCCAATAGGTAAGTTCCTTTCTCTTCTGATCTGGGGTTCTCTGTTGCTCTGCTGCACTCAGCACAGTGCCTAGCACATAGTAGCTGCCTGATTAATACTTACTGACTGACTGGCTATTCCCCTTCTTTTTGATCTGCATCTTCCTGCTTCATTTTGGGGCTCTCTGCTAGGCATCTCTACTGTTGCTCTCTCCTACCACCTACTGGTCTTTGACTATTATGGGCCCCTTTCCTGCAAATGGATGGACTACTCCTAGAGGTCCAACCAACCACACCCAGTCATTTAGCTAGAAAAGCCATTGACATTTTAACTGCCCTCCCCTTTGGGGAGAGGAGGACTTGGGCTCCTTGATCACAGCCTTCTGTCTCACTTAGGGGTGAAAACTCCTTTTCAACTCCTGACATATCTCTGGACAATCTAAGACTTCAAATGTGTCTCCTCTTAGCAAAAATACAAAGGAGTAATTTGGAGCTGGGGTGATGAAATTTGTTTAAATGACCACACAAATCAATTTGGGAAAAACTCAAAAAAGGAGTCAGATAGAAATGACAATCTTCGCCCTTGTTTAAGGGTTCTTAACATGGGGTTGATGGATCCCTTGAAAGTCTATGACTTTTAAAAAAAGATTTTAAGGGGTCCATGAACTTGGATAGGAAAAAATATCACATCTTTATTTTTACTAAACTCTAACTGAAATTTAGCATTTCCTTTCATTATGAATGTTGGCAACAAACGCTATTCTGAAAATGGGTCCATAAGCTCTATTAGACTGCCAAAGGGGTCCACGACACCAAAAAGATTAAGAACATTTGATCTAGTTCCTTCTATTCAGGATTTTCACTTTGTTAAGCATCCTAGGAACAAAATCAATGGTATTCTTTTCATCCAGGGACAGTAAAGAGAACCAGAGGAAGTCCCCTGGGGACACTGGGTGGCCTGCTGTTATGGGTTTATGAGAGGACATTAATAAGAGTTACATTCTCTTTGCCAAGAAAACCTCAAATGGCATCATGAAAAATCAGACATGACTGAAAAAAAATGAACAACAAAATAAAGTTAGTGAGTCACATGAGCTGGTCAAGCAATCTTCATCACTAGATCGAGTGGCCATATTGATCTATCAATTTGTTGAAGATTACTTGCTCTATCAACCTCATGCAGTTATGAAGAAAGGTCACTGCTGACCTTCGAGAGTAAATAACTAAAAAAAATAAATAACTGTTATGTTCTCCTTCTTCTTGTTCTTCCTGTCATTCTAAACCTCATCCAATGGACTGGATTTCTACCCACCAGAATACTCATTGTCTCATTTCTCCTGGACCAAGTCATTCTTCCGGAACCTATTGCCAACTAAGGGGTAGAATCCAGCTTGAACTCTGGTCCCTGATGCCCCTGGACATATCCTCCAATAGTCTGCGGAGGGAAGAGGGTCTCGCTCAAGACAAGAGAGAGTCACAACAGAGAACTGTGTTTTCTCTTGCCTGCACTCAAGTTTTTGAAGCATCACTATGTAACAAAGGTAGATCTTGTGTGATAGCCTCAGGTCCTGGGCCCCCAAATAACTGATTCTCTAATAATCAAGGAAGCAGAGAGGACCTCCCATCCAACAAGAACCTTCACATCAAAGCTGATTTCCCACCCCTACCCCTGAAAATCCTGGCACAGATACCCTCTTAGGAAAGGAGAGAGGGAATGAGCATTTATTAAGTATCTATTATGTGCCGGGCACTCTGCTAAAAACTTTACAACCTTGGGAGGTAGATGCTATTATTATTGCCTTTTTGCAGGTGAGTAGAGTGAGGCAGGCATAGGTTAAGTGACTTGCTTAGGGTCCCACAGGTAGTGGCCGAGGCCAGGTTTGAACTCAGATCCCGGCTTGGAGCTCTATCTACTATAATATCTGGTTGCCTCTTAGCCAGAGAACATGAGTCTTTCTGAAATACTGAGAGAGACAGAGAAAGATAGATATAGAAACAGAGACAGAGGGACAGAGAAACAGAAAGAGACCAAGAGAGACAGCGAAGAGAGACAAAGACAAAGAGACTGACAGATTAGGACCCAATATTGAAGTTGGAGTGACCCCTTAAGTAGTATATATTTAATTATATAATTATATAGAATTTTATATTATATATATATAATTATATATGTTATATATACTTATATAGAAGTATTATATACTTAACTATAAAATCATGTCATGGTATAACAGATGATATTTACATATTGCTTCAAGGTTTACAAAGTACTTTACATATATTATCTATATTATCTCATTCAGTCCTCACAACATTTCTATGAAGAAGGTACTATCCTTTATATATACTTATATGTAATATACATATATTATATTCATATATGTTATATACTATATGTTAAGGAATATATATATATATATATAAGAAAACTGAGGCACAGAGAAATGAATGAATATACAGCTAGTAATTGTTTGAATTTGAACCCAGAGCTCTCAACTCCCGTCTCTAGCACTCTATCTATTGGTCATGCTGGTTCCTGACAGATGTGGAGTAATTGTCAGGAGTCAGGGATGCCTCATCAAGGTATGTCTTATATGACAAGATATAAAATAAAGGCTTGTCCCAATCTGGGACATACAAGTATGGAGGGAATTGATCTACCCAAGTCCCCTCTGGTGCATCAGCCAATTTTTTCCCCATATCTAAAAGACCTGACTTTCTTGAACTCTGAGACATGACTAAATATGCCCAACCATTCTGTTCCCTCTTGATATGATGCCTAAACCATTCTGGTCACCCTGAAATCACAGTGAACAAATATAGTAAACAGTATTTCCCTAACAGTGTGGGACAGTAGTTAGAGGACCACATGAAGACTCAAGAAGACTTGGGCTCAAATCTTGTCAGACACTTACTAGCCACGTGACCATAGGAAGGTACTTGATTGTGCCTGTGCAATTGTCTAAAGTTTATCCCTTAACAGTCAACAGGGCACTAGATTCAGAGTCAGGAGGACCTTGGTTCAAATCCTCTCTCATATACTTATTAGCTGTGTGTCCCCCGGCAAGTCCTTAATTTCTTAGGTCTAGTTTTCTGATCCACAAAATAAAGGGAGTAGACTCATTGGCCTCTAAGGTCCCTTCCCACATTAAGTCTATGATGCCAAGATCCTATACCAATGAAAGCATTGGTATCACCTAACACAGGCTACATGACTTGTAACCTATCTTATTTTACTTGTTTTTATGTAGTTTATATCATATACAGTATTAGAAAGTAATTTTACTATATTTCTTTTAAAAAAAACCCTATAATTTGGAATGACAATAATTTTGAAATCCACTACCAACTTTATTCTCAATTAACGAAGTTGGTTTTATGATTTCTCTAGCATCTGTTTACCCAAAAATAAAATGGGCAGTTTTAAAAAGAATGTTTTTTTTTTTTAATTTGGCCTATGCCTGTGTTTTTATCTGTTTCATTTCATCACTAGAGAATTCCTACTATGGAAATTCCCTCTACTGACACAGATCTATATCCTGTGGAACCACAAACATGCTAAATTTAAAAATCCGTAAAAGCAAATAAAAAATAAATTCTTCAACTTTTTAAAAAATAAAATTACAATGAAAATAAAACAAACAGACCTTAAGATAGGAAATATAACTCCTTACAAATAAAGCATCATTGTAAGAATTCCCTATTTTCTATTCTTCCTTTCTTCTCTCTTGTCAGTATCTTAATACTGATCTTTCTGGAATAGGAATTCTTAACCTGAATCTGTAAATTTGTTTTTTTTCAATATTTTGTATATTTCAATATAATTAGTTTCCTTTGTTGCAACCCCTGTCCAATTGGACATAAATACATAAAATTCTATGTATTTTAATTCATGCATTTAAAAATAAAAGCAATACAACGATCCAAGACAATCCCAAAGGACTAATGATGAATTGTACTATCTGCCTCCAGAGAAAGAACTGATATTGAATGAACACAGAAATGTGTTATTTTTCACTTTCTTTTTTTCTTATATTTGAGTCTTCTTGTACAAAATTATTAATATGGAAAAATTTTACATAACTGCACATGTATAATCTATATCTGATTGCTTACTGTTTCAGGGAGAGAGTGACGGAATTTGGAACTCAAAACTTTAAATAAAAATGACAAAAAATGTAAAAAAAATTCTGAAAAGGATTCTATTGGCTTTACTAAAATGCCCAGGGCATCAATGACACAGAAAAGGTTCTAAGAAGTCTACTGTAAGAAAAAATTCCATTAGCCCTATTCATCATTTCATAGTATTGCCCCTCCCCCAAAAAAATAGGTTTGTTTCTAAAGGAGCAAATGACTTTCTTTCCCTTTGTCCTTTGTGCTGCACAGAAGTCTGAGAACACAGGCCTCAGCTCAGACATCCACCAATCAAACTGGTATACAAAGAGCAGAGAAATGCTGCCATCTGTTGTTCATCCACTTTTTCTCTTTCATCCCAAACTTTAGCACAACTTTGATGTGAATTCCCAGCAAAATGGCCTGGAAAAAAAAAAGACACTTGAGGCTGCTGCCTTTCTAAATTATTTTAATCCTTGATACTTTTCAGTTCCAATAGGTGGGGGGGTTGACCTATTGTGCTCATTTTCAGACACCCATTGAACAAATGGCTGTTGCCAGATTGCCACAAAATCATTACTAAGTGAGCCAGTTATTGAGTCTATAAAAATCTTTCTTAAGAAAAGATTTCACCTACCATTAGAAAACAACCAATGTACCAAATGTGCATTTTCTGAGCCAAGAACATCATTAGGAAAAATCCTGATGAAAAGATTCCCTATTACAGAAGTTGTTCGAAGCAGAAAAGTCCACCATTTCCCCATTAGCCAAGGGCTACTACAGTTTAGTGGGTAAAGTGCCAGGCCTGAAGTCAGGAAGACCCATCTTCCTGGGTTCAAATCTGGCCTCAGACACTTAATAGCTGTGTGACCCTGGGCAAGTCACTTAACCCTATTTATCTCAATTTCTTCACCTGTAAAATGAGATGGAGAAGGAAATACCAAACCACTTCAGTATCTTTGCCAGAAAACCTCAAATCGGGTCACAAATGTTGGACATGACTGGATGACAACAACAACCACCATCATTTTAACAACTATAGTCACTAACACTAAAGGTTGCAGAGCAGGTGGCAATCTGCATCAGTGGAGGGAGTTCCTCCCCTAGGAACTCAGTACACTGATAATTCACTGGAAGAGAGAAGAGAAGAGAGGAAAAAGGGAAGAGAAAGAAGGGAAGAAAAGAGGAGAGAAAGAAAGAGTAAAAGAAAAAAGAGAAAGAAAAGGACGGATAAAGAATAAAGAAGGAATGAGGAAAGGAAAGAAGGAAGAAATGAGGGAGGGAGGGAAGAAGGGAAGATAGGAAGGAAGGAGGGAAGACAGGAAGGAAGGAAGGGAAGGAAAGGGAAGGAAAGGAAAGGAAAGGAAAGGCGAGAGGGAGAAAGAGAGGGAGGGAGAGAGGGAGGGAGAGAGGGAAGGAGAGAGGGAGGAGAGAAGAAAGGTGCTTTTAGAATAACAGTATCTTCATTATCTACCTCACGGGAGTCTTGTGAGGTTTAAATGAGGTGTAAATTGCTTTGAAAAACCTTAAAGCAATATATTCAGTTATGATGACGAGATAAATATTACAAAACACTGTTTCCTATGACAACCTTGTGAGAAAGGTAGCCCAAGCATGATAGCTCCATTTCACAACTGAAGCTCAGGGAAATATGACTTGCCCAAAGTCACACAGCTAATAAGCAGAAGGGACAATTCCAACCCAGGCTTTCTGACTCCAAATCCAGTGGGCTTTTTTTGCACTGCATCAGTCAGCCTTTAGTCTTGGCCCTCATCAACCCCTCACCAAAGTACTGCATCTATGCAATTTGAGATTCGGCAATTTGAAAGAGATATGATGAGGTTGATGATGGCTTGGAGGAGTGCCACAGCATGACTCAAATTGGAGAGAATGAGGCTTTTAACAGAAAGGCTTACGGATCCAACAATTTTGCTCTGGGTAAGTTTGTGAGGTGCTTCGTTTTCAGAAATCTCCTCTACCTCATCTTTCATTCTCCTCAATTTTCAAAAAGCCTACAAGATTCCCTTCCCTACATGTTTGGCTTTTTATAATGGACTCCTGAAGACTCAAAAACCTTCAAGGAATAAATCTCTAAAGATAAAATGTCAGGCTTGGTTGGACAAGTAGGAGAGATAGTGTTGGCATTAGAGGTCTTCCCAGGAACTTTCAAAGGTAGTTATTTACCCTACCCACTAAGGGCAGATAGATGGACCAGCCAGACCTGGAGTCAGGAAAAACAAAATTCAAATCCAGCCTCAGACATTTTACAAGCTGTGTGACTCTGAGCAAGTCACTTAACCTTGTTTGCCTTGGTTTCCTCATCTGTAAAATGAGCTGGAGAAGGAAACAGAAAACACTAGTATCTTTACCAAGAAAACCCCAAATGGGTCACAAAGAGTCAGAGACAACTGAACAACAACTACCCACTAAAAAGGTCATACCTGGTTTTGAATAACTTAATTGCTAAAGAAAGGACTGAGGTACCACCAAAAGTGGTCCTCAAGAATATTGTCAATTATAGGGAAAGTGAAAGAATTTAGAGGTCATCTAATCCAACCTTCTTATTTGACAGATGTGGAAACTGAGGTTCAGAGAAATGAATTAATTTGCCCAAAGTCACATAGCTAGTATGTGGTAGAGACTAGACATGAAACTCAGTCTTCTGTCTCTAAGTCCAGGGCTCTTTCCATTACAAGGTGAAATGATCGACTCTTCTCCCTCTTTGCCAAGGAAATAAGAAGAAGGAGTTTAGATTTAAGTTAGACAAAAGGAAGTCCCTACTCACAGTAAGAATCATTAGGTTAGTGATTCCCAGCCATGTTTTTGTATTTATATAAACACTATCTTTACTTGTTTTGGGAATTTCTTTTTCTTCTCCCTACAAGTGTAGTCATGTGTTTGTATATGTATGTATGTATATATATATATATGTGTGTGTGTGTGTGTGTATGTTGTATGCGTGCATATGTAATAGTAACTTCTTCTGGCACCCATTTCCCGAGGACTGGGTATGACACATTTCACCCCTCCCCCAGGGTTCTCTGGTACTCTTAAGGGGGTTTAAAGATATCAAGTCTCTGCCATTGGCTCAATGTCTTAGTAATTGTTTTCCCCTTAAATTTTAGGGTTCCAAGCACCCCAGTTCGATTTAACCTCTTAACCCTGATCTTAGCTTCTACAAAGGAATATTTGCTTCAAAGGGACAGCACGAATAAACATACAAACATTCCCTCCTGTACCTGGGGACATAATTCCCCCTCTCACTCCATCCATATCCATCTCTGAGGAAAGGAGTAAGAGCTAATCTGCAGCCTAACTCAGTTAACATATAGCATCATTTCCACCAAGTTCAAGTCCAAAGCCCCCTGGGTTAGTTTCCTGAGACCCTGGCTTCTTAGAGCTTCCATGCTAGGCTGGCAGCAACATCTGTACTGGAATCTCAGCTTCAAGGTCACCATGACTCAAGCTCCCAGGTCACGAACTCCATTCCCTACACCTAAAGCTAAAGAAGACAAACACAACAACACTAAAATCCCAAGCCTGTTTCTTGGGGCCACAGGGTCTGAAAGACAAGAGGAAGGTATCCTCCAACCATTCCACTTAGTACACGATGCTCATTTGACAGCAACCTTGGGAGGTAGGTGTTAACCCCATTTTACAGATGAGCGAACTGAGGCAACAGAAATGACTTGCCCAAGGTCACACTAATAAATATCTGAGGTCAGATTTCAATTCAGTTCTTCCTGATTCCAGGTCCAGTAGTCTAACATACTGTGCTGTCTAGCTGCCTTAGGTGGGAAGTAAGTAGAACTAGGGGAACCATTTATACGATAATATATGTACATACACATATATATAGCTATTTATATAATAATGTTATAAAGACAATCAACTGTGAAAGACTTAAGAACTCTGACCAATTCAATGACCATGATGAAATATGCTACCCATCATCCTGAGAGATGGACTCAGGGTACAGAATAAGAAATATATTTTTGGACATGGCCAACACAGGAATTTGTTTGCTTGCCTATACACTACTGTTACAATGGTTTTCTTTTTCTTTTTCTTTCATTTGGGAAAGGGAAGGGAGATAGGAGGGAGACAGAAAAAATACTCATTAATTGAAAAAAAGTAATTTGAGAAAAGAAAGAAAATACACTAGAACAGTCTCTGTCAAACTTTTAAAATCCTGACTATATATGCACACCTATCGAGATGGCTCCATGGGTAGAGTACTAGCCTTGGAGTCAGAAAGACTGGAATTTGTAATTCTGTGTCAAACACTATTTGACCCTGGGCAAGTCACGTAATGCCTCAGCCTCCGTCTCCTCACCTGTAACATAGGAATAATAATAACTGGTGTTTATATAGTGCTTTATAGTTTTCACGGCACTTTACATGAGTTATCTCATTCAGTACAGCCCTGGGAGGTAGGTCCTATTATTAGACTTATTTTATAGATAAGGAAATTGAGGCAGACAGCAGTTAAGTGACTTGCCCAGGGTTACACAGTTAGTGTCTAAGGCTAGATTTGAACATGGGTCTTCCCTAACTCCAGGGTCAGCACTCTGTCTACTGTCACCTTATTGTTCAGTCATTTCAGTCACGTCCAGCTCCTGTGACACCATTTAGGGTTTTCTTGGCAATGATATTGGAGAGTAGTTTGCCATTCTCCAGCTCATTTTACAGATGAGGAAACTGAGGCAAACAAGGTAAAGTGACTTGCCCAGGGTCACATAGCCAGGAAGTGTCCGAGGCCAAATTTGAACTCAGGCAAGTGAGTCTTCCTGACTCCGGCCAGGCTCAGCACTCTATCCACGACATCCCTTAGCTGCCCCACTGTGTCACCTCGTTGCCTCTAATAACATCTATCTCATGGGGTTGTTCTAAGTGCCATAAACACTTAACCAACTTTAAAGCAAGTGCTATATAAATGCTACCTATTGGTCTCTTCCATAGCTTCATTAACATCACTAACTTCCCACATTGTTAACTGCCTTTTGGACATCTTAAATTGGATGTCCTGGAGACATCCCAACCTCAACTCCCAAACAGAACTCTTCCCTCCTACCCCTCCAGAACTTCCCTCTTGTTGAGAAGCCTCACCATAGGCTTCCCAGTCACATAGGCTTGCTACCTTGATGTCATCCTCAGCGCCTCATTTCTGCTCACCTCCCCCATATCCAATCCCATTGCCAAATCCTGTTTCTTCCTCCGCAGCCTCCTTTAACATTCATTCCCTTCTCTCCACCCACACAGCCACAACCTTGTCCAGGTCCTCATCACCTCTTGCCTGGACTTCTGTAATAGCCTTCCAACTTGTCTCCTTGTCTCACCTGTCCACACTCCAATCCATCTTCCACTCAGCTGCCAAGGTGATTTTTCTAAATCATAGGTGACAGGTCTGATCGTATACAAAGTTCCCTCCTTCCCCTGCCCAATCATAAGCTCCCTTGGCTCCCTGTTACCTCCAGATCAAATATAAAGCCTGAGTTCAGAACTTAAAGGTCTTCATAACCTGGTCCCTCCCCACCTTTCCAGTCTCCTTATACTTTACTCTCCTCCACACATTCTATGTTTCAGAAACACTGGTCTATTTATTCATAATATTTCACCTCCCATTTTTTTGTCTTTGCACTAGCTGTCCTATATTCCTCAAAGTTCTCCCTCCTCACCTCCAACTCTCAATTTTCCTGATTTCCTTCATCCCACCAACTCAAAAAGTCTTTCCTGGTCCTCCATCTACTCTCACCTTCTCTCAAAGTGCCTCCGGATCTATTTTGCATATGTTGTTGTTCTATTTTCAGTCCTGACTCTTCATGACCCCATTTGGGTATTGTTGGCAGATACTGGAGTGGTTTGCCATTTCCTTCTCCAGCTCATTTTACAGATGAGAAAATGGAGCCAAACAGGATTAAGTGACTTGCCCAGCGTCACACTGCTAGTAAGTGTCTGAGGCCAGATTTGAACTCGGAAGATGAGTCTTCCTGATTCCAGGCCCATCACTCTATCTAGACCACCTAGCTGCTCTCTGCATATACCTAGCTGTTTACATGTTATCTTTTAAGGTCACAGGGTATGTATTTTGCTTTCCTTTGTATCCCCAGAGATTAGCATAGCTCCTGGTACATTAAAGTGTTTAATAGAGACTTGATGTGACTGGGCTGTGATTCAAACCCACACACTGGGATGGGAGAAATAGAAGTGGCATCCTTCCCCTTTTCTCCCTGTTAGCACCTCTCATCACATTCTATAATGTATACATAGGAGCACATGCATGCACATGTGCACGCACACACACACTCTCTTACTTTCTCTCTCCAGCCATCCCCTCTCCTCTTGCCACCATGATTACCACCATCTTTTTGCAAAAATTTGTGAAATAATGTATAGCATCCCAGAATGCTGGGTCACCCTAATTCATTGGTTAAGTAATAGTAATAATGAAGTTTTTCTTTTTTTCCCTTGGACCTGAGTTTCATTGCTATTGGAACTCCAGGTGAGGAAACTCCCTCCACCAATGCAGAACAGTAGTTGTTCTCTAACTTAATAGTCTTAAGAGAGCTTGCCTGGGAGCACTGAGTTGCCCAGGTTCACATACACATATCGTCTGAAGAAGAACTTGAACCCAGATCATCCTAACTCCCAGGCCAACTCTCTCCTACCACATACTATCATTATTATAATGATATATTATTTCAATGATAATAAAAACTGACACACAAGCTCTAAAATTTTCACAGAGTTTTACAGTAATTAGCTCATTTGATTTCTCACTCACAATAGCCCCTTGAGGTCGTGATAAATTGTATTCTCCCCATCTAATCTGTGTTCCCATCCATGCTAACGATTCTGTTCCACCCTTACTTCTCAAAGGAGATCTGCAGGAAGTGGGGTCAGTCACCATCCCACTGGCCTACATCTAGGCTCCTTGAAGTCCCTTACTTTTGCCTGTCATCTCCTCTTCCCCTTTCTTCCTGATAGCTCTGCTAGGCGGGTGAGCTTTTACTTGTGTTTCCAAGGAAGAATTAGCGAAGCTGGTGCATTTGTGGAGAACAAATGCCATCTGTTTGCAGAGTACAAATATTATTTTTCAGACCTCCTCTCTCTCTCTCTTCCCCTCCCCGCCCTTTTCCTTCACCACCCTCACCTCATATCCAAATTCAGCAAGCTGAAACATATGCAGAAATGCATTTGGACCAATGCCTGGCAGGTTGTTGCTCAGGAAAGAATCTGCTCTTTTTAAGGAGTAGCCTGAAAACCCTGCAAATTATTCAATTTTTTAAAAATAAAAGAAAAAGAGACAGATGGATATATAGTCAGACAGGGACAGACGGAAGGAAGGATAGAAGGAAAGAAAAAGGAATAAAGGGA
The DNA here is from genome assembly GCA_028646595.1 of Phalanger gymnotis. NCBI lineage: Eukaryota > Metazoa > Chordata > Mammalia > Diprotodontia > Phalangeridae > Phalanger > Phalanger gymnotis. Next base: position 13,435 of record JAQQSZ010003603.1, read on the forward strand.
GGAAGATGGAAAGGAGAAAGATAAAAAGAAATAAAAAGATGCTGAGGGAGAAGAAAGGAAGAAGAAACATGCACATGGAGTTGTGTGTAAAAAAAGAGGAGAGAAGGAAGAAAGGAAGATGAAGAGAGAAAGAGGAAAAGAAAGAGAAGAGGAAGAAGGGGAAAGGAGAGGGAAGAAGGAAGAGAGAAACAAAAAAGAAGAGATGAGAAAGGGAACAAAAAAGAAAAGAAAGAGAAAGAAGAGAGAAAGAAAGGGAGAGAGAAGAAAGGAAGAATGGAAGGAGGAAGGGAAGGTCAGAAGAAAAAAGGGAGGAAAGGAGAGATGGAAGAAGGGAGAAAAGAGGGAGGGAAGAAGAGAGGAAAAGGAGGAAGAAGGAAGGAAATGAGGAAGGAAGAAGGGAGGAAAAGAGGGAGAAGGGAGGAAAAGAGGGAGGGAAGAAGAGAGGAAAAGAGGGAGAGAAGGGAGGAAAAAAGGGAGAGAAGGGAGGAAAAACGGGAGAAAAGGGAGGAAAAAAGGGAGAGAAGGGAGGAAAAGAGAGAGGAAAAGAGCAAGGAAGGAAGAAGAGAGAAAGGAAGAAAGAACGTGGAAGGAAAGAAGGAAAGAAAGCAAGCATCTAAGCTGGAGTTAGAAGCGCATGCCTCTGCCAGTATGTGGGTCACATACAAAATCCCCTCTTCCCTGGCATAAAGCAGCGAATGCAAAGAAAGCGCCATCTGCCACGGGCTTCTGGCTGCCTGGCCACGTGGCCCCAGTGCAGAAGGAAAGGAGGGAGGGAGTGTGCCCGAGCCCCCGCCTTTGCTGGAGTTGGGGAATCAAGGCCCCCAGGCAAGCCTGTGTCAGGTCGTATTGTCTCCCGGCAGCTTGCCACGTGCGCGGCCCCCCACGCAGGGCGAGGGGAGCAGGACTCGCTGATTCTACGGCCCACTTCACTGTGGGCGGCGGACGGGGCGGGGGCGGGGGCGGGGG
>JAQQSZ010003604.1:0-14400 GCA_028646595.1 Phalanger gymnotis
AAGCCCCACCTCAACGACCAGAGACCAGAGTCCAGAGACCATTGGTTCCTGAGTTGGCCATTAATCTAAGCCCACACAGGTTTCACACCTGATAGGGCTTTGGGCCTGGGGCTTAGCATTTAACAGGTGAAAGTACTTTCACAGTAAACAAAAGCCAAACTCCTCAAGGGCACCGTTAAACTCAGCCCATTTTGCCTTACTGGCACAACAACAGACCATAACAATAAAAATTTTATTATGACAGATGCAGAAAAAGCTTTTGACAAAATAGAATACTTTTTGTTAAAAACTAAAAAGCATAAGAATAAAAAAGACTTTCCTTAATATAACAGTGTCTATTCAAAACTAAGAACATAAGCATTATAAATAAGAGATAAATCCTAGAGGCTAGTCCAATAAAATCAAAGATAAAGCAAATTTCTCTATTATCACCACTATTATTTTATATAATGCTAAAAATGCCAGCTGTAGCAATAAGACAAAAACAGAAAATAAACACTGGCAAAAGAGAAACAAAATAAGGATTTTTTTTTTTTACTGCAGATGATATGATGTCCTACCTAGCCCTATGATGCGACAAAAAAATTCATCCAAATATTTAATTCCTTTTGTAAATTAGCATGGCATAAAATTGAGTTTAGATCAGCATGTTACAACATATAACAAAGTAAGCCAAAAATGGAAATAGAGCTAGAAAATCATCATGTGAAAAATTAGAGGACTAAGGAAGGAAACACCTTTTAACAACTGTGGATAGGGGATGAGTTTTTAATCAAACAAAGGGTTGAGAAAATCAAAGGAAATAAAACAATTTTGATGTTACAGAACTGAAAAATCTCTGAACAAATAAAATCAATTTATTTAAAATCTTTAGTAAAGAAGATAGCAGAATAAGGCAGAAATTCACCTGAATCCTCCAACATTCACCTCCAAACTACTGTAACACCTCAAAAAGAATTCTGGAGCAGCAAAACCAACAAAAAGATGAAGTGAAATAATTTTCCAGGCCAAGATAACCTAGAAGATAGGCAGGAAAGGTGTCTCACAATAGAGGGGTGGATCTTTGGAATAGATTAGGTACACAAGACACAGTAGTCAATGACTCCAGTAATCTACTGTTTGATAAACCCAAAAACCCCAGCTTCTGGGATAAGAACTCACTATTTGACAAAAACTGCTGAGAAAAATGGAAAATAGAATGGCAGAAACTGGGCATAGACAACATCATACAGCAAAATAAAGTCCAAAGGGGTATATGATGTAGATATAAAGGCTGATGCTACAAGCAAATTAAGAGAGCAAAGAATAGTTTACCTATCAGATTTATGGGGAGCAGAAGAATTTATGACCAAAGAAGAGATAGAGAACATTATGAAATGCAAAATGGTTAACTCTGATTATATTAAATTGAAAATTTTTTGCACAAAGCCAATGCAACCAAGATTAGGAGGGAAGCAGAAAACTGGGAAAGAATTTTTACAACCAGTATTTCTGATAAAGGTGTCATTTCTGAAATATATAGAAAACTGAGCCAAATTTATAAGAATACAAGTCATTCCCCAATTGATAAATGGTCAAAGGACATGAACAGGCAGTTTCGAGAAGAAGATATTAAAGCTATCTATAGTCACATAAAAAATACTCTAAATCGCTATTGATTAGAGAAATGCTAATCAAAACAATTCTGAGGTACCACATCACACCTTTCAGATTGGTTAACAAACATTATTTGACAAAAAAGGAAAATCATAAATGCTGGAGAAGATGTAGGAAAATTAGAACACTAATGCATTGTTGGTGGAATTGTGAACTGATCCGACCATTCTGGAGAGCAATTTGGAACTATGTCCAAAGGGCTATAAAAATGTGCATACCCCTTTACCTACTTTGAGGGCTGTATCCCAAAAAGATCATAAAAATGGGAAAAGGACCCACATGTACAAAAACATTTATAGCAGCTCTTTTTTGTGGTGGCAAAGAACTGGAAATCAAGGGGATACCCATCAACTGGGGAATGGCTGAACAAGTCGTGGTATATGAATGTAATGGAATACTATTGTGCTATAAGAAATAATGAGCAGATGGACTTCAGAAAATCCTGGAAAGACTTATATGAACTGATGCTGAGTGAGGGGCACAGAGCCCCTCTGTACGCAGTACTATACACAGTAACAGCCGCATTGTGTGATGACTGACTTTGATGGACTTAGCTCTTCTCAGCAATGCAAAGACCTAAAACATCTCCAAAAGGCTCAAGATGGAAAATTCCATCCACATCCAGAGAAAGAAGTATGGAGTCTGAGTGCAGATTGAAGCATACTACTTGCTTTCTTTTTGTTTTTGTTTTTCATAGTTCCTTCCACCTTCCCATTCATTCTAATTCTTCTATACAACGTGAATAATATGAAAATATGTTTAATAAGAAGGTAAATTTCAGATTGCATGCCATCTTGGGGAGGGAGGAAGGAAAGGGAGGCAGAGAAAATTTAAAACTTATAGAAGTGCTAAAACCATCAGCAAGTATATATGTAATGGGGATAAGCTACATGCATTCCCAATAAGATCGGGGTTGAAACAAGGATGTCCATTATTACCTCTGTTATTCAATTTGGTACTAGAATGTTAGCTTTAGCAATAAAAGAAGAAAAAGAAATTGAAGGAATTAGAATAGGCAAAGAAGAAACTAAGTTATCACTCTCTGCTGATAATATGATGATTTACTTAAAGAATCCTAGAGAATCAAGTAAAAAACTGAAATAATAAATAACCTTAGCAAAGTTGCAGAACATAAAATAAACCCACATAAATCCTCAGCATTCCTATACATTACTAACAAAGCCCAATAGCAAGAGATAGAAAGAGAAATTCCATTTAAAGTTACTGCAGACACTATAAAATATTTGGGAGTCTACCTGCCAAGACAAACCCAGGACCTATATGAACACAATTACAAAACACTTTTCACACAAATGAAGTCAGATCTAAATAAATGGAAAAACATCAGTTGCTTATGGTTAGGCCGAGCTAATATAATAAAAATGACAATTTTACCAAAATTAATTTACATATTCAGTACCATACCAATCAAACTACCAAAAAATCATTTTACAGAACTGGATAGTTCTTCATCTGGAAGAACAAAAGATCCAGAATATCAAGGGAATTAATGAAAAGAAATGCTAGGGAAGGTGGCCTAGCCATACCAGATATTAAACTGCATTAGAAAGCAGCAGTCATCAAAACTACTTGGTACTGGCTAAGAAACAGAATTGTGGATCAGTCTCATCAATGCAAGGTTCAAAGACAGCTCCAAAAGACTCATGATGGAAAAAGCTATGCACATCCAGAGAAGGAATTACGGAGTCTGAATAAAGATTGAGGCAAACTAATTGCTCTTTTTTTTCCTTCTTTTTTGGTTTCGTTTCTCCTTTCTCATGATTCATTCTATTGGTTATAATTCTTCTTTACAACTGGACTATTATGTAAACAAGTTTAATGTGAAGGTATATGTAGAACCTATATCAGATTACATGCCATCTTGGGAGGTGGCTGCAGGGAGGAGAGAGAAAGAGAGATAATTTAGAACTCAAAAATTTGTGGAACTGAGGGTTGTAAAGTAAAACTAAAAATAAATACATATATAATTTTAAAAAAACTTATAGAAGTGAATGGTGAAAACTAAAAATAAGTAAATTTTTTAAAAAAGAAAAAAAGAAAAGTGTGTCTCCCATGGATAAAAAGGGAGCACAGTCCAGTGGAGCTAGTGTCCATACAAGCCAGCAGTATGCCACGCCCAAGGAAGCCAGCAGGAGACCCTCTGCCCCTGCTCAGGTTAGAGGAAAGTCCCATAGTCCTTGTATAGCAGGTCAGCTGCCAAACCCCATGGTCCCAAAAGAGTAGGCCAAGCACAGCAGGCTAGCAGAAAGGTCCCAGGATCAGGCATAGCAGGCCAGCCAACTGAGAGGCCTCACAGTCTGTGCACAGCAATCTAGCCACCAGATACTGTGGACCCAGGCTTCCAACTTAAGAAGTTTGGGACGGTGCCCCCTCCCCTGTAAAAGCAGAGCCCAACTTTGAAAGTCATGCAAGAGACTGGAAAATGAGCAAAAAACAAAAAAGGATCTAGCCCTTACTATGGTGCCAAGGAAGATCAAAACACAAACTCAGTGTCTAATACCTACGTGTAAAACCTCAAAGAAAAACGTCAACTGATCTCAGGCTCAAAAAGAACTCCTGGAAGGGCTCAAATAGGATTTTAAAAATCAAATAAGAGAGGTAGTAGAAAAATTGGGAAAAGATGAGAGTAATGCAAGAAAATCATGAAATGAGTCAACAACTTGGCAACAGAAGCACAAAAAATGGGGGGAAATGTACAAAAATTCACTGAAGAAAACAACTCCCTAAAAAGTAGAACTGACCAAATTGAAAAGGAGGTACAAAAGCTAACTGAAAAAAATAATTCCTTAAAAATCAGAATTGGAAGTGGAAGTTAATGGCTCCATGACAATCAAAGAGGCAGCTAGGTGGTGCAGTGAGTAGAGCTCTGGCCCTGGAGTCAGGAGGATCTGAGTTCAAATCCGGCCTTAGACACTTGACATACATTTGCTAGCTGTGTGACCTTGGGCAAGTCACTTAACCCCAATTGCCCTCCCTTCCCCCTCCAAAAAAAAAAAAAGAATCAATAAAAAAAAATGAAAAGAATGAAAAAATTGAAAATATAAAATATTTCACTGGAAAAGTGACTGACCTGGAAAATGGATCCAAGAGAGATTGGATCCATTTGGAATAAATGAAAAACAAATGAAATAAATTCCAAATTCCATTTGGAATAAATGAAAGCCATGATCAAAAAAAGAGCCTAGATACCACATTTCAAGAAACTGTTAAGGAAAACTTCCCTAATATCCTAGGACCAGAAAGTAAAATAGAAATTGAAATAATCTACTGATTACTTCCTGAAAAAGATCCCAAAATGAAAATTATCATGCATATGACAGCCAAATTCCATAACTCCCAGGTCAAGGAGAAAATACTACAAGCAGCCAGAAAGAAACAATTCAAGAGTCATAATTACACAGAATTTAGTAGCTTCTACATAATAGGTTCAGAAGGCTTGGAGTATGGTATTCTGGAAAGCAAAGGAGCTAGGATTACAACTAGGACTCACCAACCCACTGAAACTGAGCATAATCCTTTGGGGGGGGGGGAGGAGGAATGGATATTTGATGAAATAGAGAACTTTCAAGAATTCCTGATAAAAAGATGAGAGCTGAACAAAAAATGTGATTTTCAACTACGAGACTCAAGAAAAGCATAAAAAAAGTAGACAGAAAAGACAAAACACAAGGGATTCATTAAGATTAAAGTTTACATGTCTACACAGGAAGATGATATTTGTAACTCTTAAGAATTTTATCACTACTAAGACAGTTAGAAGGAATTTACAGTAAGGGCATAGATATAAGTTGATTTTGATAGGATGAGATAAAAAAAATCAAAATAAGGGATGAGAAAGGAGACTGAACTGGAAAAAGAGCAAGGAAAAGATAAAATAGGGTAAATTATCTCACATGAAGAAGTGTGAAAGACCTATTAAAGTTGAGGGAAAGATAGGGGGGTGGATACCACCTGACCTAACTCTAATCAGAATTGGCTCAAAGCAGGAATAACATACACCTTCAGCTGTGTATAGAAATCTATCTTACACTATAGGGAAGTAGGGCTGATAGAAGGAAGGGTAGATCAGAGGAGGTGGTGGTCAGAAGCAAAACACTGTTGAGGAAGGATAGGGTGAAAAGAAAGAGAGAAGGATAAATGGGGAAAATAAAATAGAGAATAATACACAGTAATCATAACTGTGAATGTGAATAGGATGAACTTACCCATAAAACAAAAACGGATATCAGAGTAGATTAAAAAACAGAATCCTACAATATGTTGTTTACAAGAAACACATCTAAAGCAGAGACAATACATGGAGTAAAGGCAAAAGGTTGGAGAAGAATCTATTATGCTTCAACTTAACTAAAAAATTGCAAGGGTGGCAAGCATGATCTCAGAGAAAGCAAAAGCAAAAAAGATTCTAACTGAAAGAGATAAGGAAGGAAAATACATCTTACTAAAACGTATCATAATGAAAAATAATATCGACAGAACTGATGGCAGTCTGAATACAGATTGAAACATACTTTTTTTACTTTATTTTTCTTGGGTTTTTATTTTGCTGTGTTTTCTTTTATAATATGACTAATATGGAAATATATACTACATGACTACATATGTATAACCAACATCAAATTGTTTGCCTTCTCAATGAGGGGGGTGGGGTGGTAGGAAGGAAATATGGAACTCAGTTTTTAAAACAAATTTTGAAAATTGTTTTCATATGTAATTGGAGGAAAATAAAATAGTAAATACAGAAGAATATAAAAGGTACCACAGACAATGAAGTAATAGAAATACTAAACATATATGCACCAAATAGTATAGTATCCAAATTTTTAAAGAAGTTAAATGAGTTACAGGAAGAAACAGACAATAAAACTATACTAGTGGGGGGCCTCAACTTTCCCCTATCAGAACTAGATAAATATAACCAAAGTATAAACAAGAAAGAAGTTAAGAAGTTGAATAGAATTGCATAAAAATTACATTTGACAGACCTCTGGAGAAACTTGAATGGGCATAGAAAGGAATATACATTTTCTCAGTGTTGCTGAGAAAATGCTATATGGCAAATACACAAAAATTCTCCATGTATTAGGGCATAAAAATTTCACAACCAAATGCAGAAAAGCAGAAAAAGTAAATGCATCTTTTAAAATGCATCTTTTCAGATCATGATACAAAAAAAAAATTACACTCAATAAAAGCATGTGGAAATACAGATTAAGAATCAACTAGAAACTAAGCAATCTAATCCTGAAGAATGACATTACATTTCACAAAATTATTAAGGAAAATTGCCCTAAAAATTTTAGAATGAGTGAGCAAAAGAAAAATAGAAAAAAAAATTCCATCAATTAACACCTGAAAGATATCCCAAGACGAAAACTCATAGCAACATCATAGCTAAGTTTCGAAGCTCCCAGGCCAAGGAGAAAATACTACAAGCAACTAAAAAATAAATTTAATTTAAATACTGTGGAACTACAGTCAAGATAACACAGATTCAGCATCTTCTACATTAAAAGACCAAAGGACATGGAACAATATATTCCGAAGAACAAAGAATCTGGGTTACAACTAAGAATAACTTATGCATGAAAGCTATGCATGTTATCATGAATGGGGGCGAAGAATGGACGTTTAATAAGCTAAAGGTATCTATGAAGAAAAGACCAGAACTGAATGGAAAATTCGACCTACTAGAGTCAGGAGAAATAAAAGAAGGTAAACAATAAAGACCAACCATAAAGGACTTAATAAGGTCAAAACCTTTACTTTTTATGTGGAAAAACATTACCTGTAACTCTTAAGAATGTTATCATTACTTGAATAGTTTGAAAGAATATGCATAAATAGAAGGCTTGAGGTTGAGTTGAGTCTGATAGGAGGACCCTAAAAAATAAAATTGGGTAGGGAGAGGTAAAATGAAGCAATTATTTCATACAAATGAGGCACAAATGGAAGAAATGTTATAGTGGAGGAAGAAGGGGGTGGAGGACTGGTAGTGCTAGAACCTTATTCTTATCAGAATGGGGTTAAAAAGAGAATAACATATACATCTGGAAGGGTATAAAAGTCTTCCTAATTTACAGAGAAATGAGAGAGGATAAGGATAAGGATAGGATAAGGGAGGGACTTTTAGAAGGGTATACAGATCAAGAAATAGAGTAAGGAGAGAGGACGGGTGGGGGGGGACTCTTAAGAAGGGTGGGCAATTTAAAGAATAGGAGAGTGAGGAGAAAAGTTAAGTGAGAGATTCTTAAAAGGATAAGAGGCTAAGGGAGGGATTCTTAGAAGGGTGGATAGATTAAGGAATAGGAGGGTAAGGGAGGGATTCTTAGAAGGGATGCAGTTTAGAGAGGCAGTGGTTAGACATTTGAGGAGGGATAGGGTAAAAAGAGAGGGGGAGAAGGATAAAAAGTGATGAAAAATGGGATGGAGGGAAATGCACAATTAGTAATTATAACTTTGAACGTGAATGAGATGAACTCACCCACAAAATAGAAATAGATAGCAGAATGGATTAAAAAAAAAACAGAATTAGACAATATGTTATTTATAAGAAACAAATTTAAAAATGAGAGAAACACACAGAGTAAAAATAAAGGGCTAGAGGAGAATTTATTAAGCTTCAGCAGATGCAAAAAAAAGCAGGGGTAGCAATCATTATCTCAGACAAAGTTAAAGCTAAAATAGATTTAATTAAGAGATAAACACAAAACTACATTATGATAAAAGGTATCATATGTAGCCAAGATCAGAAGGAAAGCAGAAAATTGGGGGGAAATGGTTTTATAGACAGTTTCTCACATAAAGGTCTCATATCTCAAATACACAGAAAACTTTGTCAAATGTGTAAGAATATGAGTCATTCCCAAACTGATAAATGGTCAAAGGATCTGAACAAGCAATTTTTTGGTAAAAAAAAATCAAAACTATATAATAGGCATATGAAAAATATTCCAAATCACTATGGATTAGAGAAATGCAAATTAAAACACCTTTGAGATACAATCTCACACCTATCAGATTGGCCATACTGATAGAAGGGAAAAATGACAAATACTGGAGGGGATATGGAAAAACTGGGACACTAATACACTGCTGAAAGAACTGTGAACTGATCCAACAATTCTGGAGAGCAATCTGGAATCACACCCAGAAAGTTATAAAACTGCATATCCTCTGACCCAGCAATACCACTATAGGTCTGTTTTCCAAAGTGATTAGGAAAAAAGGAAAAGAATCTATATGTTCTAAAATAATTATAGCAGTTCTCTTTGTGATGGCAAAGAACTGGAAGTCAAGGAGATGCCCATCAACTGAGGAATGACTGAACGAGGTGTGGTACATGATCGTGATGGAATACTACCATGCTATTAGAAATTATGAGCTGGTTCGTTTTAGAAAAACATGTAAAGGCTTGTGTGAAACAGTGAAAAGTGAAATGAGCAGAACCAAGAGAACAGTGAATACAGTAATAGCAATACTGTTCAAAGAATAACTGTGAAGAATCAAGTTATTCGGAGTACTATAAATACTCAAATCAACTATAAAGGACCTATAAAAGAAGCTGCTACCCACCTCCAAAGAACTGATAAACAGAAGTATGCATAGTTTGCTTTTACACATATTTATAAACGTGTGTCAAATGGTGGCTTTCTCTAGTGTGGGGTAGGGAGGGAGGAAGGGAGATGGTTCAGAATTTAAAATGTGCAAAAATAAAATTAATTTTTTAAAAACTGCTGAGTCCTCAACTTTGATCACTATTATTACCTTTTAGTAAGAGATAACCCAGCTTAAATTTCACAAGAGCAAATGTACACTTTGCATTTTGAAGCAGTGGCTATCTTCAGTCAGTATTTTCACATACTGACATCTCTCAGGAAGAAACAAAGATGAACTTAAACTAATAATTTATTAATCTTTTACAGACTATATGGTGTGCTCAAGGACCCTGCTTAAAACCCTGAACTTTCCATCCCTGTAGAGAAAATCTCTCCTTATATAGATTTTTCCTGCACTGGGATACTCTGTCTAAAGTAGTTCCTGGTTGTTCAAAAACACATTAGATAAAATGGTTTTAGAGCATAATCAGTTTGACAGGGACAAGACATAATCAATAGAAAATATTAGCACTTTAAGTTTTATACAGCACTTTCCTCTTAAATAATCTTTGTAAGGCAGGCAATATAAATATAATTATCTTCATTCTGCAGATGAAGAAACTGGGTTCAGAGGTTAACTGACCTACCTTCAGTCACGCACTGAGTATCAGGGCTGGAATGTGAACAGAAGTCATTCTGACCTTCCAAAGCCTAGCACTTTTTATATACCATAGTTTCAAATATTTTACTATGTGGTTTAATGGAATTAGTGGGAGAGGGAGGAATGTTAATCAGGGTTGCCATGTGTGGGACATGCCAGTACTGATTTAGTGACCTAAACAGCACAAGACCCAAGATCTAAGCCTGGAATTCTGGTCACTTACTCCTTTGTTGCTATGTCTACTCATTGTTCAAATACCTATAATTCCAGCATCTATGATCTCTTTCCTTACTGCATCAACACATGCTTCGCTCTGGTCTTGGATGAAGACAAGGCCCTCCTCCTTCACGAGGCAAACCCCTCCCAGCTTCTCCAGGAAATTGCTCAGATTATCATCCCCACTCTCTTATCTTCTACTCTTCTACTTCTGTTGGCTCCTTCCCTATGGTCTGCAAACATGTCCCTACCTCTCCCATCTGTAAAAACCCTCACCTGATCTAACCAGCCCCACTAGCTACCATCCCTTGGGAGAATTATTTATAGTAGGTATCTCCGCAGCCTTTCCTCTCAGTCTCTTATAAACCCTTTGCAGTCTGGCTCATCATGGAACAGAAATATCTCTCTGCAAAACTACCATCAATCTCTTAGATGCTATATCTAATGACCTTTATCTGACAACATCAAATCACCTCCTTGTGGACACTCTCTCCTCTCTAGGTTTTCATCCTAGTTCTCCTCCTGCTGTCTGTCTGATTCCTCAGTCTCCTTGACTGGTTCTTGTAACAGTAACCACTTTGGCACACCCAAGAAGGCCTGCTAGCACAGGTTCTTTGATCTCCCTTTCTAAAGGAAAGGCAACTTTTAAGGGGGTCAACAATCTTACTTTAATCAAGCATATAAAATACAAGCAGAGAAAGATCATTCACTTCTTCAAGGGGAAGTTCAGCACCCTGAACATGGAGAAAATACAAGCAGGGAAATTAGCATAGAGATCAACAGACAGGGCTCCAACTGTCTGAACAAAGTAATACGACCACCTACATACACCATCAGATCAGTGGAACATCAATATCTGAGTGGGGGGCATGGGTGTCCAGGGAATCAAAAGGTCCTTCTCATGAACAAGCTCCTCAAAGCAAAATCTCACCTCAGAATATATATAAACTTTTGGTTAATAGGCTCAGAGCCAGAAGGCATCGCAACTCCTGACTCAATGCCTAATTAGCTTAGTACCAAAAGGTGTGAAAGCCTTCTTACAAGCAAGCTTCCCCTAAGGCAAGTTCCTCTTAGGCAAGTTCCTCCCTCAATGGGTTCTATGTGACTCAGGATGTAACATAGTTGTGAGCTGGGCCAGAGCTCAAAGCAGCAAGACATTCATGACTAGAATACCTGTGAATAGAGCTGGGAACATGGCCCCTATTCCAGGAAAAAAGGGGACACATTTGGTCACACAGGCCTATTAATGGACAGGGAAGATCTTCCTATTCCATTAACATTACAGTTCTCCATCCAAGTCACTCCTTTAACCATGGCTGTGCCCCAACGGCTCTGTCTGTGACCACCTTCTCTTTTCACTTTATCCAGGGTTCTTAACTCTTTTTTATATGTCATGGAACCCCTTTAAGCAATCTGTTGAGGCATGTGGAACTGTCCACAGAATGTTTTTAAACACACAAAATAAAACACACAGGATTACAAAGAAATTGAAATTGAAATGTAATTGAAGTACAGTCACCAAAATAGTTTTAAAAACAAGTTCAAGAACCCTAAGAGCCCCTACTCTATACTAAAGTATTGGGTCATCTCTCTAGTTCCATTATCTGATCAAAAGTTGTTGGCTTCCCAAACTGTGACCTCCAGTCCTTTGACCCCTTAATTCTCTCCCAGGTCATCACTCTGCACTAGTTATACTCTTCTCTTTACACCATCTTAGTAAAAACTTCTTAAACAACTCACTATCCCATTCATCACAGAAGTCCTTCCAAAGCTTTTCATCCTTCCTTGAGTTTCCCATGGTTCCCACCACCTCCTACCCTTTCAGCTAAGATCTTTATCTCATATTTTACTGAAAAAAAAATCAAGAATTTGCCAAGAGTTCCCTCTTCTTCCCTCCTCCTCGTTTTATATCACTTAGGTCACAAACCCACTAACCTTGAGTGTCCCACAAGGCTCTCTCCTGGGCATTCTTGTCTTCTTTCTCTATACTATTATACTATTATTATCACATCAGTTCCCATATATTCAATCGTCATCCCTGTGCTGATGACTCTCAAATCTACTTATCGAGCCATAAGCTCTTCTGACCTCCAGCCTCACATCTCCAGTTAGATATCTCAAACTGGATGTCCTATAGACATGGAAGGCTCCAAAGGAAAGTATGGGAGAGAAGAGGTATTAGACCAACTACCAAAATGAAGATCTACAGAGCTGTGGTGCTGACCCCATCGCTGTATGCCTGTGACACCTGGACAGTCTACCAGCACCATGCCAGGAAACTGAATCGCTTCCATTTAAATTGTCTTATGAAGATTCTGAAGATCACCTGGCAGGATAAGGTACCAGACACTGAGATCCTTACTCGAACTAAACTGCCAAGCATTCAAACTCTGCTTCAGAGAGAGCAACTTTGATGGGCTGGCCATGTTGTTCGAATGCAAAATGTATGCTTGCCAAAAAGACAATTTATGGAGAACTCACACAGGGTAAGCGTTCACATGGTGGTCAGAAGAAGTCAGAAACAAGGACACTCTCCAGACCGCTCAAGAACTTTGGAATTGATTGTGTGACACGGGAGACACTGGCACAGGACCGCTCAGCATGGCATGCCCACATCAGAGAAGGTGCTGTGCTCTATGAGCAAAGCAAAATTGAAACAGTTCAAAGGAAACACAAGATGCAAAAATTTAGAGTATCCACCCCAAATGTTCACACAGACTATTTGTGCCCAACCTGTGGTAGACCATGGGTCTGAGCAGCCACAGACACATTGAAACTTTACTTTACCATAGTGGTATCATTTTGGTCCTCTTCAAGAATGAAGGATGGCAACCAACCAACACCTATAGACATTTCAAAGTTAACATGTCCAAAACTAAACTCATTCTATTTCATCCCAAACTCTTCCACCTTCCAAACTTCTGTGTTACTGTTGAGGGTACCACCATCCTTCCAGTTCTCCCAGGCTTGAAAACTAGCTATCATCCTCAACTCCTTACTATCTCTCACCCCTATATATCCAATTTATTGGCAAGTCCTGTCAATTTCACCTTTGCAACATATCTCAAATACACCCATCCTTTTATACTACTACAACTCTAGTACAGGCACTCATCTCCTCACACCTGGACTATCACAATAGCCTGCTGTTCAGTCTGTCTGCACAAGTCTCTTCCTATTCCAATCCATCCCCCATTTGGCCAACAAAGTGATTTCCTACAGCACTATTTTGACTGTCACACATACAGCCATTGCTTCCTACTGCCTCCAGGCTCAAATATAAAATCTTCTATTTAGCATTCAAAGTCCTTCATAACCTACCCACTCCCATCATCTTTACAGTCTTATTGTGCCTTATACCTCCCACCCCACACTTGCACATAATCTTCATTTCAGTGACACTGGTCTCCTTGCTATTCCTCAAACAAGAACTTCATCTTTCAGCTTCAGGCATTTTCACTGGCCATCCTGATTGTCTGGAACGCTCTCTCTCCTCATCTCAGTTTCCTGGTTCCCTGGCTTCCTCCAAGTCCCAGCAAAAATCCCACCTTCTACAGGAATTCATCTTAATTATAGTGCTTTATCTCTGTTGATTACTTCCTATTTATCCTTCATTTAAATTGTTTGTACTTGGTTGCTTATAAGTTGTCTCTTCCATTAGATTGTGAGCTCCCTGAGGGCAGGACTATCTTTTACCCTTCTTTGTATCCTATCACTTAACACAATGCCTGGCACATAGTAGGCAATTAATAACATTATTAAATGACTGACTGACCTCTATGTAGATCACTCCCATATCTGCTACTAAGCTATAGATACACATCTCCAGCAGCCTTTTGGACATTTCAAACCGGATTCCCCTAGGTATCTCAAATTCAACACATCCATAGTAGAATCCATTATATCATACCTGCAAACTTGGCAGTAGGTAGGGGCCAAAATTAAAATAGGCTAAACTTCTTCAGGCCACAGATAGGTTTTTAGCAGCTCACTTTCCAAGTAAAGGCATAATTAATAATTAAACTATTTTACAAATAAACTATATTTTAAAAATGGGAAATTTCAATTCATATCAATTAATTACATTTATTACAGCAGAGTTGCTAAGACCAGAGCCAATGGTATGTGCACTGAGTTCTAGTCAATCATGAATTCAGCCAATCAGAGACCTGAGTTCTAGCCAACTGGATGCCTGCTAGGGCTGTGTAAAAGGAGAATACAGAATTGGAGAGGAGCACAATTGAAGAG
>JAQQSZ010003605.1:0-14400 GCA_028646595.1 Phalanger gymnotis
GGGGGGGACACACTTACCTTAATTAATGTAATTGAAGGAAGTGATGATTCCATATTGGAAGTTGTCACAGAATCTATTTGGAGGCATGATTAAGTTCTGAGGCCTAATCCTGTTATCATGTGACAATTCTAATCACAGAATGTAAAATAAGTGTTAAAGAATTTACTTACTACATCACAATGTGTGGAAAAGTCTTTAATCAATTAGAGAAGATTAAGGGGCTTTATTCATTGGATGTCCCCAGATGACAATGCTAGAAACATCTTATGATTGGATTAAAGGATAAGATACACTTAAGGGTACCTATGTATGTTAACATCAGTTGAGTTGTGATCCAGTCTAGTGCTGACCCAGTCAAATGGTGAATAGATGCCCCAAATTCAGGAGTTGAGGTTTCTAACTGGGGAGAAGACTTTCAGCTTCCAGAAATAGGAGCCCTTGCACCAAAATATCATGTCATCTATAGACTTGAAAAGGAATATTAAGGCATAACATGCTGTATTGGCAATCAAGATAAGCTCTTAGCACTTATTCAACCAAGTGCCCTTGAAGAGTTTGACCTTTGTTTCCTTGATTAAATTAGGAGTCCATGATGACCTCCGTGCCTCAAGGGAAAGCCTAGTTTGCATGGGTTTGAGTGACATGTTTGTGACAACAGAAGCTTTTAGACCACATGGGTTTAAGTCGAAATTTTTTGTGATGCTTTTAGGTCATGTGGGTGAGTTGCATGTGTGACTCACCTTTGACCCTGAACAAGATATATAAACCCAGAGGTTCTCTTTCTCCCTTGGAGCTCTGAGCCACAGCAGGAGTGGCAAGTGACTCTGGGCCAGCCGTTATATGAGCTCCCTGGCTTTTGAGAAAACTCAGATGTTGATGTTTCTCTGGTAACTGTATATTGTGATTTTGTCAGACAGAAATCTGTCTGTGGATTCATTTTTATTTGTTCTGTTTGTATTTAATCTGAAGCTCAGGGTGTTGGCTTTTCCCCCTGAGCTGAGTGAATGACATTTGTATGTTGGATTAAAGTAAGATTGTTAACCCCTTAACGTTCCGTTCCTTAGTAAAGCAGATCAAAAGAACCTGTGCTTGCAGTGTTCTTGTTGTTGGGCTTGTGTTGGTTTTTCACCCCCACAGCAGCTGCTAGCTAAGAACACATGCTAAGAATTGTGTTACTCAATTTCCACTCACGTGTCCCACTATCATCATACTCCAGGTTTGAGAATACTCTTCCATGGAGCAGTGTGTATTTGTAGGAAAGCAATTACACCAGTGGTGGATTCAGAGGTAGTTTTAAAAGGATAGTGCCACGGGGTGCACCCTGTAAGAATATTAAATAGTCAGCTCTTCTCCGAGCATCTAAAATTGTGAATTTGCGTAAAGCTTAGGGAGTGGCCCTAAAGGAAGTATTGCTCATGTCTCCCCAAGATTCTCTAAATTCTTCACACTTTTCATCTTCAAACTGATAAACATATATCAATATGAGACAACTAGGTGGTTCAGTGGATAGAACACTGGGGCTGGGGGCTGGAAGACCTGAGTTTAAATCTGGCCTTAGACACTAATGAGGAAAATTAACTTTAATGCTGCATCATTTGCTTATTAATATTAATTTGTAATATTCCCATCTCTATTTAAAATCCCTACTTTTTAGTTTAGCTCACATAGGAAAACTATTTCCAGAAATTGGCTGAGGATTTTGATCACATTCCAGCCCACCCCCTCCAACCCCACCCCAGTGCTAGGAGGCCTCTCTGCTTATCCCATAAACAGAAGCCAGACTAAACTTTTCCACACTACCAAGAATCTCACTTGTGTTCTTCCTTTTCCAATTAAAATTTGGGGGCTACTTGGCCTGCAAAGGAGAAAGTTAGCCAAATAATTTCTGGTTGGGGTGGCTTCCCTTGCTGAGATTGCTAGAGATGGCTCGAATCTCATGACTAGACCGCATTCTCAGCTTATTCTCCTCCCCCCAACAGGGAAGAATTAAGAACTTTTAGTCTAACTCCTCATTAAATGTCCACCAATTAGGGTTGCCTTTAGCTTGTGCAGGGAAGTCCTAGGAATTTGCTGTCAGGAAGGTTGATCTGGATTTGAACTGGCCTGGGACATTTCTGGGGCATCTTTGGTGACCAAGAGAATTGGCTTATTGATTATTTGCAAGCCTTATGAATAAATTGATAAATCATACTCAGAAGTTTGTTTCTCAGAATTTTATTTGTGACACTAGCTGGGTGTCAAGTCACTTAACCTCTGCCTTAATGCACTGGACAAGAAATAGCAAACTACTCCAGTATCTTTGCCAAGAAAACCCCCATGACAGGAGTGGCATGCTATGGGCCACAAGGTTGAGAAGAGGCAGACACAATGGAACCACATTATTATACCATAATTTGCTCAGCGATTACTCAATTGGCAATATTTCACTTTCTTTTCAAGATTATTTATACCAAAATTATCATAAATATTGTGTTATGAATAAAATCATTTTGATTTTCACTCCGCTAAATATGTACATATGTATACATACAGATGCATAGTAATGGGTCAAAAGGGTATGAAAAGTTGCTGATTTTCCTTGGAAAAGTCTAAATTGTTTTTGAGAATATTTAGACTCATTCACAACAGCCACTGATTTTTCATGAAAGGTTAAGTCTTTGTGAGTGGACTGGTCAGGGATATTGATCTTCTGAGTCAGTCATTGGGCTTAACAATCAAAAGTAAAATTCTGTATTCTGTTTCATGATTTCTGTCCAATTAAAAGCCACTTAACTCTTTTCTGTTCTATACCTAGACACTAACCTAGGCCTATCATCCTGCATATACATTATTGTGAGGAGCATGAGAGAAAAGTTAGGGGTAAATTATTGCAAATCTGTCCCTACTGCCAGGGGGAAAACAGCTCAAAGGGCATACTTTACTGAAGAAAATAACTAGCTTCATTGTCATATAAAGATGATGATTCATTACTGTTCTGTGACCTTACTTCTGTTCTAGCTTTGGAAGAAACAAAAACATATTCTTCAAAGACATAAAAAAAAACCAATATTGACTTCTTTTCTTATACATGGGAAGGTATGGACATTCTTTCTCTTTGCACAAACTAGAAAAGTTTGTGATAACATTCTAGCCTCTAATCTGCAGGTTGGAGATGCAGGAGTATATTTTATATAGCATTATATGTGCTATTCTTGGCTTTTGACCATGTATTAGAGCTTTCATTGGATACCCTTCTTGAAGATTACCCTGTGGAAATAGATCAGAATGGTAGAGAGGCAACCTGAGATAATGGAGTCCCAGCATAGGAGACAGTAGAGGAGACTTGGAGACAGTAAGACGTTGGTTCAAATCCTACTTCTGCTTACCAGCTTTTTGACCTTGGGAAAGTCATTCAATCTCTCTATACCTCAGATACCTTTCTGGGTTGTATCTACTAAATCATTAAGGTCAGGATTTTCATTGGTGCTCTTCTTCACTGGTGAAAGTACAAAGTCTTCACCTCTCTAATATGGCAAGTTAGTGAAATACAAATTAAACACTCCTCCCCACAACCACACCCACCCCATTCATTGTGATGCTCCTCCAAAGGTGTGAGGCTGTAATGCTGAAACAAAAGCATTCATGGTAATCATTCAGGGATTTATAAGGCAGATTATAGCTGCATGATCTCTGGAGGTTTGGGAAACTCCCTCCACACACATCCCACTTAGAAAAAAAAAAATACCTCCCAGACTGAGTTCAGTGATGCCTTATTCATTTATAGAAATTGATTCTTTTGTCTTAATGTATTAGTTGTGGCTTCACCACCATGTGAGGTACACATAACATAGATTGATAGCAGACACCAGAGAGCTCTCCAAGGTCGAATCTAACAAACTTATTTAGTAGGCTTCACTAACCCAGGCGATGGTTTTGTATCACATTGATATCACATAAACACTTCCCTATATACACTAACCCTACTGCCACTGAGAGGTCACCTAGCCTTTTCTATTCAGTTGTTTTACCTATGAAAGATGAAGCACAAAGTGAAACCTGAATCACTTGTCATGAATTTTGAGGAATATTAGTTATTACTATTTCAGTTTTTCTAAGTTTTATCATAGATCTTAAATTGTTAAACATGGACCTCTCTCTGGATAGAAAAATGTCTGTTCGATTGTGCAATTTAAAAATCTAGGCTTTTCCTCGGCAGATTCTACTAGCAATTGTCATCACACCAAGCATTTATTAAGCACCTACTATATAAATATATATATATATATATATATATATACATACATACATATATACGCATGTATGTGTGTATATACATACACAAATACGTGTTTATGTATATACACACATACATGCACAAATATGGTAAATACCCATGCAAGCAACTGCATAGAAATAAGATAAATATCCAAGCAATTACATACAAATAAGATATGTGTGTAATGTATACACACACACACACACACATATATATATAATTCATATTTAAAGTTTTCAGATTTTTCAATTTAGGGAAGTATTATGGAAAAGTACTTCAATATTCATCAAGTAAGATTCAATTTCACTTTTAAATTGATGCATGAATGTGGGATTTCTAAAGTAATGGAACTATAATTATTGGTTTCTGATATATTGATCTAACTCATTTTAATATAAATTTGTACCACTGAAAAATCAAGTTAATGTTTAGAAAGAATATTAAAAGTTAACAAGAATGAAAATTTCATCATGAAAAATTGTAGAGGCATTAGCAACAATACAATTTCATGAAAAAGGAAATTATATTTGGAGAAAAAGTGAGTTTCTAGTCACCTCTACCACCTTGAAGCCATTTAAAGAAATGTCTAAATAATAATCTCCTGGAATTTCCTCCAGTACATTCCCTCATTTGCATATGGAACATTTATATGACCTCATAGCTTTCAAGATAAATAAAGAAATCAGTTCATGTCCCATGTATTTTCATAATTATGACATTTTTCACTAACATGCCTTTTTCAATGAATTCATTTGAATGTTTTAGTGATATTGATATTTCAGTGATTTTAATTTGGTAATGAACCTGACGTACCCTAGTGACAAATTTGATAGTCAAAACACACCGGGAGAAAATTATTGTTTGTTCTTTGTTTTTGAAGAGGACCAATGATATCACAAATCGATGTCTTGACTTAGGCATAAACTACATTTAATTGAGGCAGAATTGCACAAAGTCATCAACCTCATTCTCTTTTCCAGACTCATTAAAGTCCAGTGGTGAGACAAAAGTCAGGACAACTGGTGATGACTGAGATGCAGTAAACATCGTTGGCATCTTTCGTATCTGACCAAGTTCTATGCAGTATATGTCTTTGGCATCTTTGATGTGACCAAGCTCTAGACACCTGCTTCATGGCCCTTGGACCAAATTGTTCTCATGTACCCATTCTACTATGAGATGAAGTGTTCACATGTTTAAGGTTGACATCCTTCTAAGTCACTGATTAATTTAAGGCTTGTCAGTTACCCCTCAACCTGGTTTAGCTTATCTGCCAAGATGGTTTTACTAGGGTGTATGCTACAGTTTCTTATAGCTACAGGTAGGAGTTGGGCCAGAGGTGAACACCAAAGGTGAATGAGCAGCTCTGAAGAGCAATGGGCAAGCCCTCAAACTAGACATGCTAGTCCTGCTGAATACCCCATATATCTAATGATGGGAAAAAGTAATGATTAAAAAAAAATTCTCAGATTAGGTCATTGGACCAAATATAAGATTAAATTTAATAATTATGCAGTAAAGTATTGCTCGTAGCCTAATAAATAAATTTTTACAAGTAATATGATATGGAGAATTAATGGCTTGATATCATTTAACCTAGGAAAGATCTATGGGCTATGGGTTTTTGTGGATTTCAAGTTGAATATGAGACTTTACGACATTGAAGTCAAAACCTTTGATGACATCCTATGCTATGTTAGGAATCATAGCATCCAGGACTAAGGTTGTGTTAGTCCTACTACACTTTACACAGATACGTACGCTATGCACAGATCAAACTATTTCTACAGTATTGTATTAAATACTGAGCGTCATTATTTAGAAAAGAACATTGATGAGCTGAAAGATTCCAGAGGAGGGTGTCCAGAAGAGCCTAAAATGCATGGCATACAATGATCAGTTAAAGAAAGTCAGATGTTAAGCCTAGAGAGTAAGACACAGCAAAACAACGGTCTTCTTCTTAAACTAACTGAAGGATTGCCATGTGGAAGAAAGAATAGATTTACTCTATTTTGGTAACAGAAGGCAGAACTAAGAGCAACAAGTGAAAGTAATAGAGGAATATTTAGGCTAGGTGCATGGTCCAACATTGTAACAGTTAATGCTACCTAAAATTAGAACACAGAAAGTTGTGAGGTGGGGGGAGAGGTTCCTTCCCACTGAATTTTTTCAAAGACAGGCTGGATAATGACTTTTTTGTGCTGTCTTGTAGAGAGGATTCTCATTAGCCACATTTTGGCCTAAATGACTTCTGAGTTCCCTTCCAATTCTGAGATTCAGTAATTCTTGAACTATCAGAAGCTGTATCCATTCTTGACTTGATCTCTCTCAGACAAGTCTCTCTAGGTGCTTGGCCTCTCTGCTGCTAAAGCTATAATATCTGCCAGTTCCCTCCTGCCTAGACAGGTCATCTCTTTCTGTTTTATCCTTATTCATTTTACTCTATTGATACCTATGCCTTGGCATGACCCTTACAGATGTGATATACACTTTGTGGGACCTAATAGGAAGTTCTAAAGACCAAGATTATTATATCCAGTAATATAAAAGATGCACTTAAAAGAAGTGAACCATTAAATTGAAAAAAAGCAAAATTCAATGACTTTAAGGACAAATCACTGACCACAACCAGAATTACTATGTCCTATTTTTATCCAGTACTGGATCTTATCAGTTCTCATGATAATGAGTTTAATATTGTGATGGAGTTTAAAATGCCAAGCATCAGCCTCTGCTACTGTTAACAAATAGAGTTCTACCAAGTGTAAAAATTCCAGGATGATACAATATGAGGTTCCCAGTATATTTCAATAAATAGTAGGTGAATCTTTTCTAACAATCCTTAAGATTTCATTGAATTTTATTATACCTGGATGATATTTTCACAACAAATAACTTTCCATGACCCAATTTTCTGCAACTAAGTGAATGTATATATTTACAATAGGTAAAATATTTCATGAAGTAAGTTTCATTCTAAATAGGTTAGTTAACAGTTGTTCATTTCCACTGAAACATAAATGATAAATTGTTAGGGTCAGAAATCATATCTAACCTACAGAAAAAAAGCCTGTGGATGGCAGCAATGTAAAGATCTGCTTCACAAGACAGGCATGTTGGTATAATGAATAGGGTACTTGGACTTGAAGTCAGGAAGACCTGAGTTAAAATCTCATTCCATTTGCTTTGTGATAGTAGGCAAGTCACTTAACCTCTCAGTCTTAGTTTGTTTATTTGCCAAATGGGAATAATACTATCCTTGCACTTATAGGGTTATTGTGAGAATGATATGAGATACACGTAAAGTTCTATCTAAACTTTAAAATGATATGTAAACAATCATGCTAAAATATGGGAAGAGTCAATGTTGGAGGAATTGTGGGAAGATAGTAAAATAGTGCATTGTTGGTAAAGCCGTTAATGCATTTTAGAAAACAATTTGTTATCATACAAATAAAGTAACTCAAATGATCATACAGTTTGAGTCAGAGAATCCTCTACTAGGCATATACCCCAAGGAGGTCATTGATTAAGAAGAAGGTTCCCATACAAACCAAAATATTTATAGTAGTCCTTTATGTGGCAGCAAAGAACTGGAAACAAAGTAGATATCCATCAATTGGGAAATGGCTAAATAAATTCTCATAGATGAATGTAATTGAAGATATTACTGTACTGTAAGAAATATGAAGACCATAGGGAAACAGCTATACTTTAATAGCTTGATATCATTTAATTATTATTATTATTATATCAAGATTCATATGAACTCATGGAAAGTAAGAAGAGTTAACACAATATACACAATGACTACCACCATGCAAATAGAAAGAATAACAGCCACAAGAACAAAGATGGCACCAAGAGAGAGACTTGAGAAGACAACACCATTCCCTCTCCTTTACAAAGGTGTTATATACGTGATTGTGGAACACTGTATATATGTTCAACATTTTTCAGTGCATTAGTTCATTTTTCTGATTTTTTCTCTTTTTCCTTGTTTTGACTTTAAAAATTCCTTATCATATGCAATAGCTTTCTAGGAGGAGGAGGAGTGGGTTGGACACTGGGAGAAATTTAGGTAATTTTAAAACAAAAGTATTATACAAATTTATTCTTAAATGCCATATAAAATATAGCTATAGCTAGTATCATAAATGACATTTTTGATAACATGCTTCACTTTGGCTCTTCTTTATAACTCTTTAACTGTTATTTGTTGAAATTTAGTCACATGCACTATGTATTTCTTCACTGTACTGAGTTATACTTCTTTTTAATTTTTTTTAGTTAGCATAGTGTTAAGTTACCCAAAGCCACAAAGAACACTAGTAGGATGTTGGTATTAGAATGCTGAGCTATTGTTTTTTGGCTATATTTGGAGTCATTAAAGGAGATTTGTAAATACCACAAAGTAATCATCTGCCTCTTTAATTATAGGCCTAACTAATCATCCATTTGCAATATGTATACATATATACATATGCATATATGCATTCATCTACCTATGTGTGCACATACATATGTTGATAGGTGAGATCTAAAGAATATCTAACTGCATGTCATAATCTGGACAACAGATATTTTTTATCCTTTTACTGTTTCTAGTGTGTATGATTAGGTCAAACCCTACTGAGTGGTTATGAAGCTTCTACAGTATTCTGAGCTTGATGTAACCAGCAGAATGTCATCCACAAACACAAATATCTGGAGAATCTCTAAATCAATAGAAAATTCCACTTCAATTTGAATGATGTCCTGCATTTTCTCCATGACAGGAGTAAATACCTTTGGTAAGCATACATCTCTAATTTTATATTTTTCTTGATAGCAAATGAATGAAGAATGTCCATTTTTCTAGATTATTTTACAAAAACAACAACAAACAGTTGGATATATAACCTACTGAGTCAGCTAAACACTACACATTTTGGACAAATACTTCAGGTATTCAATGCTCTGGATGTAGGATTGACTATGTGGAAGACGGTGGTTTTGATTGCATGTGGTACCTGCACAGAACTTCCGATGATCCTAAACAGAAAAACTCTCTTCATGATATAGTATGGCTTAGAATCATGAAATGTCAAAATTTACAAAGAATCAGAAATGTTTTTTTAACCCGAAAGAAAATGGATACGTGCGTGATAAGTATAAGTAAGCTGTATCATGTTAGCATCTGAATTGCACAACTAGAGTAATGTAAAAGATATCAACATGGATGTTCCTGGCTAAAAAAAAGGACAACTAGTCTTTAAAGAGCTAGTGGTAACAGATGTACAACTCAATTATTACAATTTTGCTCATGAAATATTAAAATTTCCCAAGGAAGACTGCTGTGAAGGTATACTGATACTCTGGGAAGTATTTGTAGAGATATATGGATGAAACAAGTAAAGCAGATTATACAGTTTATACCTAGAGAAAGACTTCTATATTCTTTTGATAGGCTTTAGGAAACATTTTTGTTTGTTCTTTCAAAGAAAGAAAAAAGAAGGAAGAAAAAAAGGAAGCAAGAAAGGAAGGAAGATAAGGAAAAGAAAAAAATAGAAATGTAAGTGATGTGGTTTGAGGGGTTCAGAGACCCCTCAAGGCCTGGGATGAAGGACAGGGTCCTCTGGAAAGAATTCATGGACTCGAGCAACCTTTAAGTCAATTTGGCAAAAGTTTATTTTTATGCTTTGCAGTGGAGAAAAGTTCTTAAGGAACCTGCTACCTTAGAGGGGTACAGTTAAAGTTTATATAGGAAAAACTATAGTAAAACATGTGCCAAGTATGCTAATTAGGTGTTTAAGGGAGAGATTAGGGAGTGGTTAAGGAGTAGTTGGTTCTTAAAATTACATGCACTTTTAGTATCTACTGCAAAGTTGTTTTACCCAGAGTTCACCAGGAAAAGGGGGTGGGGGAAGGAGGTGTAAGGGAATCACAGAGTAGTGTAGATTTTAGGTGTGCTATGTCACTAAGTTAACTAGTGGTCAGGGCCAACTGAGGATCGCCCAGTCTGCCACCAATCAATGCCTTGTTTGACAGCATAGATATACAGAGTATACATATATCTTAAGTCTAGAATATCAGAATGCATATAATGAGGTAGGGAATTGATATAGATAGTCCAGTGGATACTGAATATCTTTATGAGCCAGTACAAAGCCAGTTCAAACTAGTAATTCCTACAGGTGCAGTTTGTTACTATACCAGAAAGAGAGATAAATATTTTGCTGGGACCCATTCATGAATAATTGCTAAGCATACTGTTCTTGGGCTGCAGAGAAACTGCTAGAGATAGTGTTTTGAGGCTAGGGAAAAGTGTGGTCTTGGAATTGGGGTCCTAGCACAGACATGCAAGCATCCCATCAAAAGGAAGAAAAACACTCAATTGATATTTCTAAAGCACAAATGTAAATATCTTACTTTTTGCCTAAGAAGCTTCAGGGTTTTCATTTTCCTTTACGATAAAGACAAACTCTACTATATGCTATTTATAGCCCTTAAAATCTGGCTATGACATGTCTTTCCAGACTGAATATATCTTATTCTCCCCCACAACATATATACTCCATCCAAACTGGCCAACTCATATTCCCCATATAGGCTTGTATCTTACCTCCTCTATGCCTTTGCTATTTTCTATGTTTTTAATATTCTCCTTCCTCGCCAATTCCTCTTGGGACCCCTACCTGTGTTTAAGACTCAGGTGAAATGCTGCCTCCCTTAATAAGCATTTCTTAACTTCTCCAACAGTTACCATCCTCTATTCTTATCACAAGGTAATTATTTTGCATGAATCCTATTTTTCTATATTTGTGAACATATTATATCTTCATAGTACACTATAAATACCCTCAGGAAAGGGAGTGCCTTGCTTTTGCATTTGTATACCCATTATTTAGCACTGTGCCAGGAACATAGGGTATTTAATTTCAAGAAATCATAAATGAAAACTACATGACACAAGAGTTAATTGTCCCAGTTTTTGATAAAGCTCATTGGGATTAAAACGGATCTACCTGACTATGGCTTTAAACCCAAATCACTCCGGCTCTCACTGACTGGCCAATAGTAAGTTCCAACCCAAGCCTCACTTGCTCAGTGTTTGGGTTTTGATGGCTCAGGGTGAGTGTAAATAGCAACTGCTTTTGTTCTGGCCAGAAAGTCTCAGAGTCTTTTCCTCCCAGACTGATTCTTTCATGAAGGCAAAGGAGGCCATCTTTTGCCTTAATCCTTACCTGGCCTTTAATTACTGAATAGGTGTTACCACAGACAAACTGAGACCTAGGAAAGAACTTAGCTTAAAAAGGCCAAGGTCTGCCACTGCATTGGAGCCCTCATTAGTCATCCTGACCCACGTCTTGCCACTGGGCTCTGATGACTCTGGAGGAGGGGATGAGGCTGATGACTGCACAACTCTGCCTCACTTAAATTCAATTCACTTGCAAGGCAAGATATCACCCTCCTGATATCCTTGGTCTTCTTCCAGAAAGGAGGAACAACAACAAGGGTACTTAACAGAGGCTCAATGTTCAGTCAAAGACTGAAAGAAGGAAGGGAGGAAAAAAGAAAGAAAAAGGAAGAAAGAAAGAAAAAATGAAAAAGAAAAAGAAAGAAGTATTTCTTAACACCTATAATTATCCTAGAGGAAATTCCAATTTGTCCTTGTTAAACATTAGTGAGTTTCCATTGATGTTACAGTAATCGTAATTTTCTAATCACTAAAATAACACTGTCTTTTAATTCCACCATTTAATCACTTAGTAATCTAAATTTTTTTGATAACTAATAATATGGGGTACCTCAGAAGACTTTTTAAACATAGATGTAGCTTGGAGTGGTAATGGGTTGTATTTATCTCTGGGAGGTTAGCTGTGCTGGTTAAAGCACAGTGTTCAAAAGGATATATTTTCAGGTGCATTCCCATTTCAACAATTAACTTTGTTCGGTTCCATGAATATTGATATCACTATTTCCTCTAGCCAGTCATATCACGAACATGTGCTATTCATCTCCATAGGACCAAGTGATAGAACTTAGATGATTTATGTAAATCCATCCTTACTCTCAGGGAGAAAAAGCAACAACCTTAAAATCATATGCTTTCCCAACTCAACAGGTCAGTAGCATTTTCCACAGACTGTATACGGAAAAAGACAAACAAAACCATTTTCAGTAATTAATTTCATTACTCTCCCTTAATAGCGATGATGATTATCATTTATATAACACTTTGCAGTTTATCAAATGTTTTCCCTAGTAGTCAATAACAAAGATTTACTAAGCGATTCCTATGTGCCTAGTATTAAGTTAAGCTCTAGGGACACAAAGAAAGGCAAAACCTTGATCCCTGCCCATAAAAATCTCACAATGTAATATCACCTATGTGATGATCTATATTTGCAGCATGTTCACATAGGCAAACAGAGGAAGATAGATGCAATTACCATCAAATTCACTACTGGCAAGATTGGATAAGTTAAAATGCATGTATGGGCATTCACAGTATCCTTTCCAACCCTCTTCACTAGAGGGCATTTCTTCCCCAAGTTCACCTGACTCATAAGACCAGGAGGAGTGAGCATGTTTTTTGTCCAGATTGCCATTTTAAGACCTTTCATAGGAAATTGATAAATAAGTTTAGAAGTGGAAACTACCTTGGGAATTATCTAGTGTACTCTCTTCATTGTATAGAAGGGAAACTGAAACCCATAGAGTTTAAGGAACTTATTCAAAGTACAACATTCACAGCTAAGATCTAAATCCACTTCTAACTTCAGATCTGTATGGTGCCTCTATACTCTGTTATTCCTCTACAAAACTTCAAATAGGATTCCTTTTTGAGGTCCAAGGATTCTATGTATAGCACCTTTTGCCCTTTCTTGTTGCTATCATTTGCTCACCCCCAGGTCACTCTCCCAACTTTCGCAGAGTTTTTCACTGTATCTCATATTTCTTTTTTTTTTAAATTATAAATTTATTTTTCATTTTTAGTTTACAACACTTAGTTCCACAATTTTGGGGGTTCCAAATTTTTCTTCCTCCCTCTCCTCCTCCCTCCCCCATAAGACGGCATGTAATCCAATGTAAGTTCTACACATACCTTCACATTGAACTTATTTACATAATATCCAGTTGTAAAGAACAATTATAAGCAATGGAATGAATCATGAGAAAGAAGAAATGAAACCAAAAAAGAAGGGAAAAAGGAGAGTAAATAGTTTGCCTCAATCTGCATTCAGACTCCATAATTCTTTCTCTGGATGTGCAAAGCGTTTTCCATCATGAATCTTTTGGAGTTATCTTTGAACCTTGCATTGATGAGAGGAGCCAAGTCTATCAAAGTTAGTCTTGACAGATACCATGTATTTGTAATTGTGTGTAATGATCTCCTGGTTCTGCTCTCCTCATTCATTATCAGTTCATATAAGTCTTTCCAGGTTATAATGAAGTCTGTCTGCTCCTCATTTCTTATAGCACAACAGTATTCCATTACATTCATGTAGCACAATTTGTTTAGCCAGTCCCCAATTGATGGACATCCCCTTGATTTCCAATTCCTCGCCACCACAAAGAGCTGCTATAAATATTTTTGTATATACTCATCCATTTCCCACTTGTGTGATCTCTTTGGGATACAGCCCTAGAAGTGGTATTGCTGGGTCAAAGGGCATGTACAATTTTATAGCCCTTTGGGCATAGTTCCAAATTGCTCTCCAGAATGGCTGGATCAGTTCACAATTCCACCAACAATATACCAATGTTTCAATTTTCCCACATCCTCTCCAGCATTTATGATTTTCCTGTTTTGTCATGTTAGCCAATCTGACAGGAAAGATATGGTACCTATGAGTTGTTTGGATTTGCATCTCTCTAATCAATAATGGTTTAGAGCATTTTCTTCCTGTGACTATAGATATCTTTAATTTCTTCCTGTTCATATTCTTTGACCATTTCTCAATCAGGGAATGACTTGTATTCCTATAAATTTGTCTCAGTTCCGTGTATATTTTAGATATGAGGCCTTTATCAGAGTCATTGATTGTAAAGATTCTTTCACAATTTTATGCTTCCCTCCTAATCTTTGTAGCATTGGCATTATTTGTACAAAAACTTTTCACTTTAACATAATCAAAATTATCTGCTTTGCATTTTTA